>MNCI01020044.1:1107525-1125471 GCA_015680685.1 Gnetum montanum
AACTATTCTTAGATGCTTCTAACCAAGTTTGACCACTAGTCAATGTAGGTCTACAAAGATCCATTGAATGCCAATGATAGCCCTTATGTTATTTCAACATTCAACATTGATGATAATTAGAGACTTGCAAGAGAACCATTCATGATCTAGGTATCCCTTTACAATGAGAGAGATTCTTTATCTATCCATAGCTCAAGATCTCCCTTTGTTGTGATTGTACCATCACAAACACCTTTGAGAGAACCTTTTGTCATCAAGGTCCCACAACCGAATACAACCCAAAAAATTGTAGCCCAACTAGCCACACAACAATCCCCTATGGTAGCTAATGCTACTACCTCTTCCTTACAACCAATAGGTAGAAACCAAAAAATTTCAAGCAACCAAAGGAGAAAGTATAAGCAAAAGCTTGACAACAAGGGAGACAAGTAGATAGAGATATGAAAGGAAGTGGGTCCATCGAAGACCACTCCCATCTTGGCTATACCTATGACCTCCTTTTCCCCGTCTCCTTCAACCAACAAGCCATAGGAAGATGCTAAGGCCTATAACCAAAATAACAAAGAAAAGCCATAGTAGCCATAGCCTAAAACTAAAGTTTTCCTTTTGGGACGTATGGAGGAAGTAAAGCACAACTAGGGTGACAATCCCATGGCCAACAACAAAAACTTCCTCTATGCAATGAACGAAGTTAAGTAATCCCTGAAGTAGAAAAATACTAGCTTAAGAATATATGATTTAATTATGACATTTTCCACACATTGGAAGGTGCTAGTCAAAATGTTGACCTTCATAGTTGTTAGTGAGAATATTCCTACTAATGAGGAAGCCATCCATGTAGTGATGATTCCTCTCTCACCAGGGGAGGAAAAATCAACATCCTTAACATTTCGCAATAGAAAAATTAAGGTGTATCCTTGGAATGGTGAGGTATCTACAACCTCTCTATTCATAACCATATGCATAGGATAATTTAAAATACATCAGGTGCATGTTGATGATGGAGCAGTAGCCAACGTCATCCTATGCATCATTGTTGAACACTTAGGCTTAACTGAGAAAGTACAAGCTACAATGACCACAACTCTTAAGTCCTTCAATGGATACCATTTTATGAGTGCACACAGCAATTCAAAAAAACTAAACAATAGATGTATGAAAAGTAGAATTTTATTACACACCAGCAAAAATTACAAAGGTAGAAGGGAATTCTTCTAAGGAGCAAGGCGTTTCACTTAGGATTTCTTTGATGATGTCTCCTTCTTAAAATACCATGCTATTTATACTACTCTCCAGACCCTAGGCTAGCCTTTGGAGATAAGGATGAACCCAAAGCTGACATGGCTAGGGTTCTTGACAAGACTCGAGACTTATCCAATAAAGCATTGGAATTGATTACATACGGACACTAGTTGGAAATAAGAGAGAAAATTTACATAGAGACTGAACATCTAGCATTAATCAAATTATTCATCAATCTTGTCCTTATCTTGTTCAAATTCTCCATCATGTTCTTCACCCATGTATGGATCGTCATGGAGAAGGAATTCATGCATGCATATGGAACCTAGTTAAGGTTCTTAGGTGGCGATATTCTAGATTGAGATGATATAATTCTAGCATAAGTGGATAACGTCCATTTCTTCTACAGTGTTCAATGATGTCGACATCCATTTCCGTAAAAACATCTTGATACCATGCATATGACCATGGATTCTAAAAATCAAGGCGATAACTAAAAGAGGATGTCAGGAAATAAGCAGGAAAATCTATTTCTTTATGTAGAAGATGCCAGAAAATAGACTGTATATGTGTGAAATATAGTAATCCTCCATTTTCTTCTAATTTGATGGTTCTAGCAAGATTTCAAGGAAACCCTTCCAGAAAATACTGTGGAGTATAGCCAAATTTGTTCCACCATACCTGAAAAGATTCATGTTTCTGGCAAGCAGGATCAAAACTAATATAATAAACATGATATGGATTAGGTTGGTAGAGAGGCTAGTTATGGATTGACTCCAGATATATATTTTCACAATCAAGATTCCTAAAATTAATTAGGGTTTTTAAAGCAACTTTTTTCCAGGAACCATTGGCTTGCTATTTTCCATAAGAAGATTGGGTGACACTGGTCCAAACTTGGAGGTTTTTGTTGATATTACAAAACTGATTCCACTGGAACATATGGTCTAACCTATACTATTCTAACTCAACAAAATTTAAATCCTAATTAGTTGTATCACAACCACACAATCTTCTAGTAAAATGTCTTTGCCATCCTTCCTCGATTAGCAGATCTATACAAACACAAAATAGGTTAATTAAACATGAAATTCTCTAGTTAGGAAATCTGCCAGAGTATTAGCCTTTCCATCTATATATTGACTATCAAAATTAAAGTTTGCTAATAAAAAACTCCATATAATTAATCTAATATGTGCAACCTTATTAAGATTTTTCACCTGCAAATATTTATCAAAATGTTTGAGGTCACTTATAATTATGAAATTATTTTCTTGGAGGAATAATTTAAATTTTTCTATACCCTTAATGATAGCCAACAGATCTTTGTGGGTACTATGGTAATTTCTTTCTGCATTGTTAAATTTACCACTGGCATATCTACAGATATAGATTATTCCATCTAGATCTTCTTTTAGGACTGCTTCCCAAAATTCATTTGAAGCATCAGTTTCAAGAATCATTGTATCATTCATTGGGAGTCTAAGTTGTGGTAAAATTTTACATTATTCTTTTAACCTTTTCACTGCCCATGTATGATGTTGCATCCATGTGCCTGCATCTTTGGTCAACTATTCATTTAAGATCTTTTGATCATTAGCCAAATATTTATAAAAACCCAATACATAATTTAGACATCCTAAAAATCATTGAAGTTGTTTCTTTTCCTTTAATTCATCAAGAAAATTTTGAATTGATGTAAGGATGTGATCTTGTAAATGGATTTTTCCATGGGTTATCTTCATTCCAAGAAATTTCATTGTTTCAACCCCAATTTCTATTTTCTTTTTTGATAGTGATAAAACTAAACTATTTTGAAAAACTAGATCATAAAAGATATTTAAGTGATCTAGATGTTGTTGCACATTTTTTGACATAATTAAAATGTCATCAATATATATTAAGATAAAATTATATTCTTTGAATATTATATCCATACATTGTTGAAATATAGAGGGCGCTGTCTTGATTCCAAATGGTAAAACGTTCCATTGGAATAATCCACCTGGGACTGTAAAAGCCATCTTCCACCTATCTTTTGGGTAAATCTAAATTTTCTAGAATCTAGATTTTAAGTCAAATTTGGAATAAACATGAGTATTTTTTAATCTTTGAAAAAGGTCTTCTTTTGAGGGTATTGTATTTTGAATAGGTTTAATAATATCATGTAATGGTTTATAATTATCCACTAACCTCTTCTTACCTCTAGTTAACTTCACTCTTTTGTTAACATAGAATGCTACACAGGAAAACATACTAGAACTGGGAGTAATAAAACCTTTTTCTAGTAATTTTTTTATTTCTGTTTCACATTATTCTCTTAGTTCAAGTGACATCCCAATAGGATGGGCTTTCTCTTTTACTTTTACATTATCCAACAAATCTATATGACACCAGTGTTCTTTTCTATGCCTAAAGGCTGCTGGGTCTTCACTTGCAACAGTTAAGATATTTTGTCTTATTTGATGGAAATCATCTTGTTTTTGGTGGATTTGATTAATTACCCATTTTGATGTTTTTATGGGTTTGTCTCAAGACAATTAAATATTTCTACTGGATACATCTTTCTTTCATAAACATATTTATTTATATGTATTTTTTCTTTAGTAACTTGATAAGGCTCAAAATTACTAAGATTATCTACACCTATGATCATGTCATATCCTAGCCAATCTATTTGATGTACTTCAAAATAAATTATATCACCTAATGGTGTTTTTATAGGCAATTTTGTAGCTTTTTTAATATTTTTATCTAATTTATCAAAACTAATAATAAAAGGTTTAATATCATTCCACAGATACTCAAGGATAATTCCTTTTCGAGCTACAGACACTTCTGCATCGGAATCTATGAGAGTATCAATAGGATAAGGTTTAAAACCTTCTAATTTGATCCAAAAAGTAAAGATAGGTACTTGACTTGGTTTTCCTTTATTACTGTTTATAGAAATGGGATGGTTTACTTTTGATTCTATTTCATATTGTTTTCTTTGTTTGCTTTCTTCTTGTTGTTGTAACTATTCTATTTCTTGTTCAACCCATTTCATAAACTTTTGTAATTGTTGAATCCTATGTGTTCTCCATAAGTATTTATCTACCTTGTCTGATATATTTGGAAAATACAGATCTTCTTGTGGTTCTTCTTGTTGTGGAATTACACTTTCTATTTGTTTTTCCTTTTCATGTTTTTGCATATATTCCTCTAATTCTTCATTTATGTCTTCCATAGAATGATCAGGTTGTGCATCAAGGAATATATCTTGATCCCTTTTTAATTGTCTTAATTTTTTATATTCTTCTCTCTTTTTACCTATTTGATTTTCTAAATGCATATATTTGGCTATATTATCTATAGGTGTCATTTTTAATTTTTTTTTTAAAATACTAATATCTCTTTTTAAGGTGTTTATTTGGTCATCTAACTTTTCTTGATATGGGTTAGGTGGTGATGGTATTGGTAAGGGCATCCAGGGTCTCTAATAAGGATATCCTTTCCATTAAGGTGTCTATCTACTTGATTTCGTCGCTGGATAACAATTTGCTACCACAAATGTCTTGGTGGTGGAAGAGACACCAAGGTTCAACTTGATCCTCGGAAGCTCTTGGTTGGATCAGTTATGAGCTATCTCCTTACTCATCTACCAAGAAATTCACGTTCCTTATGAGGGAGGTGAGATCATCATTCATGGTGACAACACAACTCCCCTATCCATCAAGAACATGGACATAGAATAAGGGTTTGAAATGCAGCTTTAAGAAGAAGCTCCTAGCAATGAAGGGCAAAAACCAAAGACAACTAATGATGACAATGAATGTAATACACTATGGGATGAAATCCCTTTTAACATTTCAAGTAAAAGGGATGGTGAATACAAGCTTATGTAGAGTAGGCCTTACTCACTCCCTAATTTTTCAAAGATTAGGAAGAATTTGCACAAGTGAAATTTGCCTCAACCTTCCCATGCATTTATGACCAGAGACAATGATAACCATATAGCCTTACTTTTCATTTATAGTTAATTATATATGCAATTGTTATTCTATGCTTTATGCACATAGCCTAATGCATGTAGCCATAAATCTATTTGTAGTGTTACCTATTTTTTATAACCTTTCTTTATTATTATTTATGTTTTAAAATTGGCACCCTATTTGCTAAGACATAAATCTCCACCAAGGCTCGCTAAGGCCTAAAATTGGCATTATGGTCCACTAATATGTTAAACTAGAAATGTATCTATAAGTGAAACTATATAACCTATGCCCGCAAATGGCATAACACTATCAACGTCTCTTTTATCTCTCATTGCTTAGCCTATTATTGCATCAATTAGCCATTTGATTCTATAATAGAAAAAAAAACATCAACATAGCCATTTACAACATTTACAACTATAGATGCATATAGTGAAAATGGAACCAACATTTAAAATGAAAATGTCCATAAATACAACATGTAGTAATGATGCCAAAGAATAACCATCCATAACATAGTATTGGCTAATCATGGCCATCAACATAAAAACAAAAACAAATAGACAATAGGCTAAACTAAAGTAGGTTGTTGAGTAGAGTCTAGAGGAAGAGGTGGTGGGTCATTCTCACACTTATTGCTAGGGCTGATAATGTCTCCTAAGGCCTAAAATGTAACAACATATAGCCAGTTAGTAAACCATACTTAAGATCATGACTTAAATCTAAAAAATAAATTAAAACATAAAATAGATCAAATCTACCAAGAGTTTGGCTACATCACTTCTAGGGGTAGATGGGGAAGGCCTTCCCCCAAACAATGGAGGATTTGGTCCTCTATCGTGCTGACCTAGTCAACATCCCCAAGATCAACACAAAAAAGAATGCTAGATCTATCTATAGGAGTCCAAGTAGGATGCTCATAATTAATAGTAGCTATAGCAGTCTCACCCACAAAGGTAATGATTTGAAGAGTAGGGGATTACTCCACCTTGAGAGTGGTTTGAAAGATTTGATAAGCACTCTCTTCTTAGATCCCATGAATGAACAACTATCTCTTGTGCCATTCAACTAACTCTTCCTTAAGCCATTTTAGGTAGACCTCACAATCAGCCTTATACTAATGCTTGTGGGCCTTTTTTGTCTTTTTCCACTCCAAGACCAAGAAAAATGATCCTTCTAGTCTTAAAACTTTTGGAAGATGAGGTTCATCTACATACATTTCTCTACAATCTCTCATAGGACCGCTACCTTATCTTGAATGACATGCCAATAGTGAGCCCATGTGATCTCCTTAGTTCATAAGTCTCCCAAGTTAGCCACTTGGACTTTTACAAATTCTTTACAGTCTTAGAGATTCCTAATTATATCCTCTTACCTTTGAACCTTTTCCCTCAAGGGCCCACCTTCCTCCCATAGGATTTTATTGGACCTCTCTAGCTCCCATGAAGCTTTTTTGCATGACATTGCTAAATCAATGGTAGTGTTGTACAACTTCATGGCTACACTAGACACATTAGAGGAATGTCTAGGCAAAGAGTCTACCTCCATGTCCCTATTGAAGTCCCACTCCATGGATGGTACTTCACAAAGCATAAAAGGCAACCATAAGACACAAATGTAAATAGCCATAATGCTAACAAAGCCTATAGCCAAAGAGCATAAAAAAAGTCCTTACCTATCTTAGGTGCAACTTGATGTAGTCAATTGATGATTTCCTTAGCCATCCCATGCAGGGAGTCTCTACCCATGGTTTTTCATGAAACTCAAGGAGGAGAGCTTGCATTGGTGGCTCAGGAACTATTGCAAGCATAAAAATCATCAAAAGGTTAGGATGAAAATCAAATGTAACCAATGCAATGTAACAAAAATATTAAGGCATAGGCATACCTGGCTTCTCCTCCTCTTCCTCCTTTGAGATGATGATGGGAGATGTACCTAGTACCACCTCACCAAACAAGACATCTAGATCAGCTAGGCTTGTATTGACAAGTCCTTCAACCATGGGTTGCTTGAGGAGTGCCTCTTCTACATGCCTTTGTTCTACCTCTGTAGTAGCTTGGGCTCCTATATCTTGATGTTTGTCTACAACCATAGCACATAGAAAATTGATTAACACATGAAACCATAAAGTAGCCATAAAATTTTAAAACATGAAATAGCCAAGGTTAAACAAAGCATGCTTGGGATTGCTTGTTGTGATGGCTTAAACTTAAACTTAAGCTTATTTAGGATAGGTTGATCTGTTGTTGGGGGTGCCTCCTTCATAGTCCTCTTATGTTTCTCTGTAGTTGTCCCTTCAACCTCCATGCATAATTGTTTGGTCTCTTGAACACTAGTAGAAAATGAGAGAGGCTCATCATCATTAGTATTGTCAGAAGACTTGTACTGCCTAACATTAAGATTCTTAGTGGTGATGGATAATGTCTCATCCACCTCCTCTGGTCGGTTCTGGGCCTGCACTATTGGAAAAATATGTTTTATTAAACGCTTAGAAAGTTGTCTTGGATCTTGGGAAACTTATCATCCATTCCTATACACCACCAGAAACTATACAAACCTCTTTAGATAACCTACAAAAAATGCAAAGTGCATGTGGATAATTGTAGAGGTGTCAACATGGAGTCTAAGAATCTCCTATCGAAGCCTAGTAGCCAAAGTAGTAGCCCAATCAAATTTGATGCCCTACATTAAGAACTTCTTAAAGGTCCACCCCTATGCTAGGCCAATTACCTTCTTTTGTGATAGTAGTTTGGGGAATGCATGAGACCTAAACAAAGGATATGATTCCTTTGCATCAGGATTTGTGAAGCTATCCATTGAAATTTTAGAGTGGCCCATGCTAGAACCAAGCCACTCTAGAACTTCCTCATGATGGCTTGATTCCCTCTTTATCCTAATGGGAACCTTGGTCCTATCAGTAGGGATCCCAAACAAGTCAAAAAAGAGACTAGTACCATGGTATAGTTGATGTCACTAAACATGGTAGGGTTTCCTCATGATGTAAGCCTAAACATGTTATAGTGACATCAACTAAGGTAGAAGGTCTTGCAAAGAAATAACCAAAGGTTAGAATCCATATGAGCAATTTCAACAACTAAGAAAAGTAGTAAAACACTTAACGCCATAAAATACTAGAAGCCATATATTTACCTTTACTTTTCTTCTGCGATGTGGAAGTTCAAGCTACAAGGGTCTGATCCATGCCAGCTATGCATCATCTTATCATCCTTGCACATCTTTTATACCATGTTGAACTTGATGGCCTATTCATTAAAGTCCCCTCTTAATTGTTGATACACAACAGCTCTAATTTGGGGACTCTTGGTAAATTCATCCAAAGAAATTTGAGCCACTACTAGGATTTGGTCGTTAACAATCAAACCCTACTTGTTGACCTTTTACCTACAAGAAGGAAAATTAGTGAAGTTAGCAAAGAAGTTAAGCCAAAACCATAAAAAAACATTACAATAGTCATGTTTACCCCTATAGATGGTACATGGTGCCAGGTGGGTTCTGGAATAGTGCATGAATTTAGAAAAAATCATTTAAGTTATGCGTAAATTTGTAAAAAATAAGAATGATTTTAGAAAAATAATATAAATTATAAGCATGAATAAATTTGGAAAAAATTATCTAAACTATGGAGAAATTTGGAAAAATCATGATAAACTTAGAAAAAGCCATGAAACTAATGGCATGATCTACACAACCTTAGCAAAAAAATCATAAAAATTTCATTTTAAATCCAATAAGAGTGATTCCACCTCTGTTGGAAAGCTAAAGAAAAATCCTATGTATCCATGGATAGAAAATAGAAAAAGCCTTGGATTTCTTCTTATGAAAATTTCACAAATCTACATAAAATTACAAAAGTGGCACAAACAACCTAATTGCAAAACATTAGGAAAATAGCCACAACTCCTTCATTTCAAAGCCAAATTAAATGAAAAAATAACCATCAAGAAGCTTAAACAAAGAGATGACAATCCATAACCTTTTATTTTACAAATATGTAGCCATTTTACTACGAAGGAAATACATTTCTTGGCTTTCTTTTTTCATAACATAACTTCAAAAATCCCAAAGACTAAATTTCATATAGCCATTTAAATGGTTGAAATAGCCATAACCATTAAAACCCATTTAAATTCACATTAAAATAATGGGGTAGGATTTTGTTAAAATTTAATTTTAACAAATCCTAAGGCCTAGATTTGAAAAAAATGGCCATACACCAAGGTTTTGAGAAGAAAGCACAAAATAGCAAGGCCTATTTTCAAAATGAAATTTGAAAAAGCTAAAGTAATAAAACAACCAGAGATCTACATAGGAGTAGCCAAAATAGGAGGTGGGATTTTGCAAAAATAGGTAGAATTTTCTAC
Organism: Gnetum montanum; assembly: GCA_015680685.1. Taxonomy (NCBI): domain Eukaryota; kingdom Viridiplantae; phylum Streptophyta; class Gnetopsida; order Gnetales; family Gnetaceae; genus Gnetum; species Gnetum montanum. The sequence goes on from MNCI01020044.1 coordinate 1,117,127, forward strand.
CTTGGAGCAATGACATAAGTAGCCTAGATGGAGATAGGCCTGGGAATCTCTGATAACTCCCTTGAGTGCTCATCCATCCTCTAAATTTTGGGATTTTTTCTTTTCTCTCATCTATATTTGGGTTCCATGGTAGGATCAACATAGAGAAAAGGGGGAAATTTGAAGATTATGATGGATGACTTCCACACTAAAGATTAGTTATGGATACCACAAGAATCTTTGCTAGAGCTCTCCTCCAATGCATTGTTGTTGCAGAATGAAGATTATGATCAAAATTTGCAAATTTTGACTTATAAAACTCACCTAAACCAAAACAAAACCCCAACTGCTAATTTAGTGCACGATGACTATAAGTGCATTGAAGTAAAATGGGGGAAATTTTAGTTCACATTGATTTTAGTGGGGGGGGGGGGGGGGGGGGGGGGGTTGTTAGGGGGGGAGAGGGGAGAAACAACTTCACTTTTCAAAATTTTATATTTTTTGATTATGGGCCCCATCCTGCACCTTCTCTTTTGACCAAACTTGTGTGATTTTTACTAATTTTAGCACTTAAGACATTATGGAAACGTTACCCCCATGCATCCATGCCAGGAATACCATGCTCAACATGGACACATGTTTATCATTTTATAGATTTGTTAGAATTACAAATATATTTCTATTTTTAGTAACCTAGACTTACCTTTTTCAACCCTGGGTTTCCAAATTTGGACAAAACACGAGCATGACTAAGCAACAAAGATTTTCATGGTAGGGCAACAGTGACAAATGTGGAAGAAGGGAGGTGACATTTACTCTTGCCTCCCAACACCCATTTTTCATAATTTTGATCCCAAAGTGGACCCCACATGACATAGAACCCCTCCAAGTATCTTCGGCAGCCTTGAAACCTGACCAATCCTAGTTGAAACTAGTTAAAATTGGTCAAAACTTGGGATTTGGTGTTTTCCATGTTGGGGGAGAATTCTTCTATGTTGAGCCTTTCACCCTTAGCATGGAAAGATGGGGAGAAGCCAAAAATAACCTAAATTGATGACTTAACAATCATTTCTTGATGCCTGGTGACCTCTAGACCCTACCAGAATCCTCTGGAGGTTCCAAAAGATGCAAAATGGGTTAAAATGGTACAAATTTATCACCCCCTCACATCCACACTAGGGCCACAATTCCTAGCATGGAAGAAAGGAGGGAAGTTTCATGAGACATGTAGAAGCCTTCAAACTATCAAATCTTGACACCGAACATTGACCATCGACATTAACATCCCCAGATGTTGACATGCATAGTAAATTAGCTATAGATCTAGCCTAGATCTAAATTCATTGATTTATGGGATCTATTACATGTTGAACCTTCCACATCCAATATGGAAAATAGGGGGAAGGCCTAAAAAATCTCCCATAGCCCCCAAAATAACTAGATCTTGACCCTAGGAATTGATGACCAATGTTGGCAACCCTATGAGCACTCATGCATGACCAGATCAACCAAAAATGATCAAAAATGCTCTCCCACAAATTTTCCATGCTAAGCATGGAAGTCCAAACATGGAAAGAGGGAGGGAGGGTAAAGTTCAAAAAATAACTTATGACCCATAAAATAGTTAAATTTCAACATTAGATGATAGTATGTAACACCAATGATCGTAGGGGCTTGCATGCATGATCAAAAGTGAAAAAAAGAATGATCAAAATGCTTTCCCCAAATTTTTTCATGCTAAGCATGGAACCCTTAATGTGGAAAAAGGGGGGGGGGGGGGGGGGGGGGGGGGGGGGGGGGGGGGGGGGGGGGGGGGGATGTGGAACCTTGAAATAACCAAAAGTTAACATCAAATAGTGGTAGGTGACATTGGAATCCTAGGAAGATTACATGCACACTTGAAAATGATAAAAAATGACTATAAATCTTTTACCCAATTTTTCCATGCTAAGCATGGAATACCAAACATGGAAAAAGGGGAGGAAGTCCAAAAATAGGCTAAAAACTTTAAAACAACCAAACTTTAACATTAGATGTTAGTAGTTGATGCTAACAACCCTAGAAACCTTCATGCATGGTTGAAATTAGCTAAAAATTATCAAAAAGATTTCCCCCTATTTTTTCACATTGAGCATGGAAACCCTAGCATGGAAAATGAAGGGGTTCCAAAAGCCCAAAAGCCACTCATCAACCTTCAGGATAGCTAGATTTTAACACTAGTCATTGACCATCATCACCAGCAACCTTAGGAGCCTGTATGCATGACTGAAAGGGATCATAAAGTACTAGAAATATTTTCCCCTATTTTTCCATGCTAAGCATGGAAGCCCCAACATGGAAAAAATGTGGGAACTCCAAAAACCAGTTAATAAGCCTCTAAAATAAATAGTTTTGGCACCAGACCCTAGATCTTGACCTTGGTAGCCCTAGAGGTTGACCTACAAAGTTGATTAAGATAAAAATTAGTTAAAAATCAATTCCCCCTTATTTTACATGTTGAGATCTATATCCCCTGTCTAGAAGAAACAGGGGAAGTCCAAAAAAACACTTAGATATATGTAAAATTTCTGAAACTTGATACCAGACCCTAGTCCTCAACTTTGGTAGCCTTAGAGTTTGACATGCAAAGTCCACTGAGGTTAAAATTTGTTAAAAATTCATTCCCCCTTATTTTTCACACATGGATTTTTCTATCCTTGACATGGAAAAATAGGGGGGAGGTGGAAGCCAGAAAACCACTTAAGGATATTCAAAATTACCAAAACTTGATACCAAACCCTAGTCCTCAAGCTCGGTAGCCCTAGAGGTTGACATGCAAAGTCGATTAAGGTCAAAATTTGCCAAAAATCCACTTCCCCTTATTTTTCACATTGAGCTTTCTATCCATATCATAGAAGAAGGGGAGGGGGAGGTGAAGCTAAAAAACTAGTTAGGAATTTCCAAAGTTGTCAAATTTTAACATGGATCCAAAGACCTTGACCTTGATAATCATGGGAGGCAACATGCATGGTTGATTGTAATCCATATTAGCCTAGATTTATGATTCTTGCTTCTTCCATGATAGAGTAACCTACCTAGCATGGAAAGAAGGGGGGAAAGTTTCTTTTCCACTTTGGGAAATAGGATGACACTCCTGGAAACCAAATATCTTCACCAGAGAAGCCTAAGACCTCATAACCTCATGATTTTACTTATCTAACTTTTTTCCAACCTCCAAAACCCATTCCCCCTATTCTTAAATGTTGGATTAACTCCCATAGCATGGAAATAGGGTGGGGGAAGATCTTAAGTGCCCTTAAATAGCCTTCAAACATGTCCCAAATTAGCTAAGAAATTACAGAATTGAAGTTTGTAGCCTTAGGGGCCTAGAAACTTGGTCAAAGTGCCTCAAAATTACTTTAAATTCATCAAAAAGTGTTCCCATATATTTCCATATTGAGGATACTATACCCAATGTGGAAGAAGGGGGTAAGTCATTTCAACACTTATTGATACTCAAAATGGGCTTGAATTGCCTCGGAATGAAGCTAGGAGATGCACAAGTTTCAGATCTAGGCCCTAGCCACCTGTTTGACAATGTTTGACATCATTTTACTTTAATTTTAGTTCCCCATGCTGCCCCCCCCCCCCCTCATTTCTACACTAGTAAACATGGAAATAAGGGGAAGGCTTTACAACCTACTTGCTAGCCTTTATAGACCTCTAGGGAGCCCAATTTTGATGGGTCTGACCCTATGCTATGTTGGGAAGGTGTTGGAACTTCAATTTTGTATTTTTGAACATTCCAAAATGTATTTTCCTTAGTATCCAGACTAAGGGACCTTTTTTTGACATTGAGCCTAGCATGGAAGCCTCAAGGCACTTGATTTCTAGGTCTAGATAGCTCAAAAACAACCTTGATTAATGTCTAAACTTACCTAATAGCCTTATAGTCTTAAAACATGGGCTTATAAGGCCTAAACTTGGAAACAATTTAATCATTTATAACCTATATTAACCAAATTTTATCATATATGGCCTATTTTACTTGATTTTTGACTTATTAACCAAATTTTATCATATATGGCCTATGTTACTTGATTGATCATTTGTAGCCTTACTCCTTATATTTTCCCTTGTTTGACATTTATGTAACCTTTGTTTGCCCCTATTGCACTTATGAATTGAGCTCATCTCATTAATGACCTTGGATGGCCTTGACTGCATTAGATTTGCATATGTTTTATGGCATATTAACATTATTTATTTACTTTTACCTAGATGCTACTTAATATGATTTTTTTTTATATTCAAGATTAAAGTATGAGTACTTGGGAGCAAATTAGTGTGCCTTTGTGTCTACATAGACCTCACAATGATATTAAATGGTGTATCGACTATGAATGCCTAGAATTTAAGCCTAAAAGTCAAGACTAGAAAGCCTCAATAGAGAAATTTCTAGAATGGCCTAAAACCCTAGCCAAAACCATTGACTTAGAAGTAGGAAACATAACTTAAGATCCCTTAATTGAGGTTCCTATCACAACACATAGTGGTGAGGAGAAAACCATTAAATTAAGTTTCATACTAGAGGCTCAATGTGCCCAAGAAATTACTAAAGTCTTACAAATAACATTAAGGCATTTTCCTAGTCATATGAAGATATTCTAGGCCTAGACCCATGTCTAGTCTAGCACAACATGATACTAGATCCTAGCATTAGACTAGTTAAGAAGAAAGTGCACAAGATTAGACTTGATTTGGCCTTGGCAATTCGTGATGGAATCTCAAAGCTTTACCAAGCAGGTTTCATAAGGGCTTTTTATTATGAAAAATGGGTATCCAACATAGTGGTAGTCCCTACGAAAAATGGGAGTATCCATATTTGCATTGATTTTCAAGACCTAAATAAATCCCCCATCAATGATGACTTTCCTTTACCTAGTATTGATCAACTTATCGATGATACAATCAGACATGCCTTGTTTTCCTTTATGGATGGATTATCAAGATATAACCAAATTAGGATCAACCTAGAACACCAACTTAGCATAATTTTTATGACCCCATGGGGTACCTTTTGTTATACCATGATGCCCTTTGGCCTTAAGAATGTTGGAGCAACATACTAGAGAGCCATGACCTATATCTTTAGTGATCACATGTTAGGTTTGCTTAATGATTATTTAGATGACAGCTGTGAAGTCTAAAATAGTCAATGATCATGCCAATGACCTAGATCTAGTTCTTAAATTATATGTCAAATATGAGCTTAGGCTCAATCCTAAGAAGTGTTTCTTCAGTGTGAAGACTGCTAAGATGCTTGGCTTTGTAGTCTTTGAGGTAGGGATATGCAGAGATCTTGATAAGGTTAAGGACATATTCAAATTGGCAACACCTACCAACCTTAAAGAGCTTTGGGGATTACAAGGTAGACTATAGTTTATTCATAGGTTTATTGCTAGGATTATAGATAAGTTATAGCCCATGCACCACATGTTTGACAAAGGAGTTCACTATGAGTGAACGACACAATGTTAAGGATCCTTTGAAAATCTTAAGAAAGAATTAACATAGCTACCTATAGTCTACCTCTACAAGAGGGTAAACTATTTAACATTTATTTCACCAGTTCTGATACATCCATTACCTCTCTACTTTGTTAGAAATGTGATGATATAGTAGAAATGCCTATATACTACCTTAGCCATGCATTAGTAGTCCACGAAACCCGATACACTAAAGTGGAGAAGCATTGTCTAGCATTAGTGTTCTCTTTGAAGAAATGAAGACACTACCTCTTTAGAAGCCAAGTGAACATAATTTACAAGGACAATATACTTAGAGATATAATGACCAACATCTACTAAAGTAGCCATATAGCTTGATGGAAAGCCATAACCAAAGAGTTTTACCTCCATTACATCTCTTAATCCTCAACAAAAGGTCAAGCTATAGACATAAAGCTCATAGTTTTACCTATTGATGACCAAACAACCATAGATCCTGATTTCCCTGATGAACAAATTAACATAATTACCCAATTACTTGAGGGTTATGAGGAAGTTATGAACTTTGATGTAGCTTCAATCGTGCATAGGGCTAGGGTTGTTGCCATTAGAACATTCCCTTCTAGTGAAATCCAACCCTTTGCCTATCATTTCATGTTCTCATGTACCAACAACATAGTAAAAAATGATGCTCTTATCAGAGGGATGATGGTAGCTCATGACCTAGGAATTAGAAACCTAGCCATCAAAGGTGATTTACAACTCATGGTTAACCTAGCTACCAAAATCTTTGCATGCACATCTAAGATCTTACAACATTACTATGACCTAGGAAAGCAATTACTACAACAAGTCATAGATGTTGATATCCAACACACACCTCAAAATAAAAATTCCATAGCTAATGCAATTGTACCATCAACCTTTAGTGTTACACTAGATGTGTTTAGCAAGTTGCCCACCTTAACTGCGGACTACGCTACTTCCATTACATAAATCATTGAGTATACCTTTGTGGTCATTGTTTATATTGCTCCTTCTAAGGAGTGGTGTGATGATATCAAATTTTACCTTATGCATGGTGAATCCTCATAGGGCTTGACTACTTCTTAGAAGGATTCCATATGCAAGAGGTTGAAACAATATGTCATGATAGGTGAGAACACATTATGTTGACAGTCCTATGATGTCATAATCCTAAAGTGCTTAGGAAAAATTGAAGCTAGAAAAATCCTAGAGGAGGTTCACAAGGGTGTTTGTGGTGGATATATAGGACCTAGAGCCATGGAAACTAAGATTAGATAGTTAGGCTACTATTGATCCCATATGGAGGATGACTGCCTAGAAAAGGCTAAGAGATGTGATACATGCCAACAATATAGCAACTTGATACATGTATCACCAACTGAGTTGCATAAGACCTAGACAAAATGGTTGTTTCAATGATGGGGGTTGGATATCATTCGACCCATAACACCTAAATCTACCACCAATGATAGCTTCATTATGACCATAACTAAATACCTTACCAAATGGGTTGAAGCTATACCCGTAAGGAAGACCACATCTAAACAAGTTTGGAAGTTTATCCTAGATAACATTGTAGCTCATTTTGGCATACCCATGACCATAGTTATAGAAAATGGACCCCAATTTAGCAACCAAGAAACCAAGGATTTTTGTCATAACCTAGGTATTAAGCATTATTTCTCATCACCTTACTACCCCCAAGCCAATGGACAAGTATAAGTAAGAAACAATGCCATCATGAACTTACTCAAGAAGATGTTCAACAATAGTAAGTGGAAGTAACATGAGTAGCTTATCCATGCACTATGAGCATATATAACAACCTATCACATGACAATCGACATGAATCCTTATAGTCTTCTTTATATTTTTGAAACAATTTTACCTCTTGAATTGTAGGTACCATCACTCCAGGTAGCATTGGCTAACTTCATCAATGATAAGTAGAGCAAGGAGTTATGGACAACAGTACTAGATTTAGTGGAAGAGCAACACATGCAAGCACTTGCTCACATTGAGCACTATGAAGAGAGGTAGAAGCAACACCATCATCATAACTTGATCATGTACAAGATCAAGGAGGGGGACCTCATCCTCAAGGACATCCATGAGCATGTAGACAAGTTCTTAGCCAATTGGGAAGGACCCTTCCTTGTCATTAGAACCTATGGAAATGGAGCATTAAAAATAGTTGACATGGATGGAAATAAGTTGGCCAATCTAGTAAAGCATTCCTATATGAAGCCATACTACATGTAGCTAATATATTGTCAACAAGCGAGCTTGCTTTCAATGGTTTTCTATGATCTTAAACTAGTGACATCACCTACGAGGGCCTTAAACTAGTACCATGGTCCACCATAGTCTTAAAATAGCAACATTGGTGACCTAGATAGCCTGATTCTCATATGGCCTCTATGCATTGTAACATTATAATATGTAGTGGTGTTCTGTATTCTTTGTCAGTGCCTCTCAGGTCAATCCTCTAGACACCAACAAAGAGGGATCATTGAAACACCACAAAATTTTACATGTTATAACCAATCTTCATCATATAGCTCTCACCCCATGGAACTTTAGGTAAAAGTTCATTTAAATGTAAAAATTGTAACTCACAATGGGCAATTTCACATACTTTATACTTTATACTTTATATAATGGGACATTTTTCTACATTGAAAACACATGCAGGGGAGTAGATCTTACCTATTCCTAGCATGGAAAGGTGGAGGGTTCAAAAAATTTTCCCCCTTCAATGTGGAGACCAAAGGCACATTTTGGAAACTTTTCCCTCAAACTAGAAAGTTTTCCCCTAGCTTGAAAACTTTTCTCCCTATCTTAAAAAGT
>MNCI01020044.1:1130624-1257314 GCA_015680685.1 Gnetum montanum
GGGGGAGTGGGGAGTTAAGGGAGGTACACTTCTTTTCCAAAAATGGAAAGCTGTGAATATGGCTCCAAACCTTACTCACATTGGGTTTCCTAGCTACACCTACACTAGGTGTAATAAAGGGAAATGAAAGGAGGGTGAGATTACAGAGACCTTAGACCTTTCTAGTCAATGTTAGTGAAGGAGGTGGGGGGAGGGGTTGAGAACCAAAGTAGAAACTTGGGGTTTTCCCCTAGTAAATAATTTTATAAGGCTATCTATATGCTTACCTAGGAAGGAGGGATGGGGATTTGGTTGTGGAAACTATCAAAGATAAAAAATAGAAAAGCTTTGATAGCCAAGGAGGGTAGAATGGTATCAATGTTGGTCTTGGGATTTAAAATTCATAGCAGGTGTTATGAAAATTTAAAACCCAAAGACCTAAAACTTCCACACTGAGGCTTTTATTGTAGATGTATAAGTGGTAGCATTGATTATTGATGAAGGTTTTTTGCTGCAAAAATTAAAGATTTTGAAATGGCAAGCAACATTGGTAATGGGGCATACGGATTTTGATTAAGAAATCAGGTGGAGGCCCTCTTTCTAGCACTAGAAAACTATTGCAACTGAGAATTCTAATTGCTAGAAAATCAAAATTTTTAGCATAATAGCTTTAACCTTGAATCCCTAGGACCTCCAAAAAAATGGGATTTAGGGAAACTTGGATGGTTCAACAGATCACATAGGGACTTATGTAATACAAAATGGAGGTAGAAAAAATAAAAATGTAAAAACTTACAAGTTTAGAAAACTAAAAGAAAATATGAATTGCATACAAAAATGAAATTTTAAAAATTTATTAAAAATAAAGAATAAGTTCAAGGAATCTATATAAGAAATGCTTGTGAGAGGGAAAAAGGGGATTCACTGAGGTAAGGGTTCAGAGTTCATTGAAGCTAATATAATCCAGTCCATGATCTAAGTGCAAATCCACTCTCAATGTTATCAAACCTTCTTTGCTACTGCTCTAGATCTACAACATTGGTTGCTACTAGGGGGTGAGAAAAGTGAAGGATTTGGGTTTTTAGAATGCTGTATGCTAGGAATTTTGGATCCCAAGAGTGTAGTGTAGAAATCCAAAAACTCACAAATCTCAGGGGGTAATGGGTGTTATAGGTCCAAAGGGGTTTCCATGCTAGGGTTCAAGAGACTATATGCATGTGAGATTGCAAGAGGTCTTGGTCAGCTAAAAATGCTTGAGTGTGGAAATTTCCAAGAGTGTGGAATGTAAAAAATGTGTTTGAAATTGATTTTTATAGGTTCTAGATCATCATTTTTACTGCAAATTGGCTATGATTTGGCTAATAGATTGGGTACAAATTTCTACTATATACAATTGGATGGGTGCCTAGTTTGTGAGGTTACTATGTATGGAAATGACCAAAACACCATGGCCATTCCATTTACTATAAATAATAACAGGGGCACACCATCTACACTAGCTTTATTCTTTTGTGTTGGGTCTTCTACAATTTTCACTAGAGTGCATGGTTAATGTTGAAATGAATGGAGTGTTGAATCTAGGTCATGAAGTTTCTATGCTAGGGACATGTAGTTTCCATACCAAACATGAAGTTTCCATGCTGGGGGGTTAGATATACTCCTCTAATGATGGAAATAGATGATTCTAGAATTCTCCATGCTGGGGGGTTAGATATACTCCTCTAATGATGGACATAGATGATTCTAGAATTCTCCATGCTAAGCATAGATGCCACTATACCCTTCCATGCTGAGGTCTACCCTTTCATGCTAGGAGTAGATGACCCTCATCCCTCCATGCTGGGTGTAGGTAAGATCTACCCTTCTTATAGGTGTTTCTAGTGTAGAAAACTATACACCACACATAAAGCCCATCAAATTGCCATTTTGGTATACCAAAAGGTATTCTAACCATTCCAAGCCTAAATATAGATAGTACATAACTTTTTCCTCTTGGGGGATGATGCTTTAACCACTTATGAGTTATTTTTTAGCCCAAAAAGCATGAAATATGTGACATTACCCCCCATGAGTTACATTCTTCACATTTACAATGAATTTTTTTCTTTTGGTTTCATGGGGTGAAGGCTACATGATGAAAAATGATTACAAATTACAAATTTTGATGGTTTTTTAGGAATGTGTGTTGATCCTAATAAGGTTAGGGCCATATCCAACATGGAAGCACCAACTAACCTTAAGAAACTTAGGGAACTGCAAGATAGATTACAATTTATTGGTATGTTTATTACTAGTCTTATGAATAAGTTACAATCTATGCAAAACGTTCTTGAGAAAGGAGTTTACTATGTGTGGATCACTCAATGTCAAGAAGCATTGGAAAACCTTAGGTAAGAGTTGGCACAACTACCAATGGTTGATCAACTACAAAAGGATAAACCTTTTTACATTTACTTTTCTATCTTTGATACATCCATTACCTCTCTACTCTATAAAAAATGAGATGATGGAGTGGAGCTTCTTGTATAATACCTAGGCCATGCTTTAGTTACCCATGAGACTTGATACACTGAAGTGGAGAAGTGTTGTTTGGCCTTGGTCTTCTCATTGAAGAAGTGAAGACACCACCTCTTTAGGAGCTAGGTCAATGTCATTTTCAAGCATAGTTTACTTAAATCCATAACAATCAATATCTATAGCAGTATTTGTATCACCCATTGGAAATCCATAATAGTCAAATTTAACCTCCATTATGTCTTTCAAGCATTAATGAAAGGCCAAGAAATAGTTGCACAACTTACTATTTCACTAGTAGAAGACCATGCAACCATTGACCCTGAGCTCCTCAATGAGAATGTTAATACTGTTAGTAAAGTACCTAAGGGATATGAGGTAATTATGCACTTTGATGGATCTTCAACCACCCATGGGACTAGTGTTGCTACCATCAGAACATTCCTATCTAGTGAAATCTTATCCTTGGCTTACCATTTTCAATTCTCATGCATCAATAATGTTGTGGAGTATGAAGGATTGATCAAGGGAATGATGGTAGCACATGACCAAGGAATAAAATGTCTAATAATCAAAGATGATTCACAAATTATGATCAACCAAGTAATAGAGGCTTACATGTAGAAAGCTAAACATTTGCAACCTTACTATGACTTATGAAAGAAACTAATGCAACAACTTATAGACATTAGTATCCAACATGTACCTTGAACTAACAACATGTTAGCTAATGCAATTATGACATTAACCTTAAGTGTGACACCTGATGTGTTTAGTAAGTTACCTACCTTAACCATGAACTATGCTATTTCCATCACACATAACACTAAAGATGACTCTATAGCCTTTGTCAACACCACTCCTCCAAAGGAGTGGTATGATGTTACCAAGTTTTATCTAATGCATGGTTAATCTCCACAAGTTTGGACCACCTCTCAAAAGGATGCTATATGTTAAAGATCAAAATATTATTTCATTGTAGGCGATAACACATTATGTTGATGTTCCTATGATGGGATATTGTTAGTATGGTTAGGTAAAAACAAATCCTCCATAGTTCTTGAGCAAGTTCATGAGGGTGTATGTGGAGGACATATAGAATCTAGAGACATGGAGGCTAAGATTAGAATACTAGGCTATTACTAGCCTTATATGGAAATAATTATCTATAGAAGGTTAAAACTTGTGACATTTTTCAATGGCATAGTAACTTGATACATGTGCCATCAATTGAGTTACATACTACTCAAATAACTTGCCCATTTTTGGACATTATTGGACCTATAACACCTAAATATTCTATAGGAAATAGCTTCATTATCACTACAATTGAGTATTTTACAAAGTGGGCTGAAGCTACTCCCCTAAGGAAGACAACATATCAACAAGTCTATAGATTTATACTCAATAGCATAGTAACTTGTTTTGGCATACCTATGACCATAGTCATGGAAAATGGAGCATAGTTTAGCAGCCAAGAAGAAAAAGCCTATTGTCAAGACTGAGGAATTAAACATTTCTTTTCATCACCATACTACCCTCACACCAATGGACAAGCTAAAGCTAGCAACCAAGCTATCATAAACTTGCTTAAAAAGATGTTAAATAACAATAGACACAAGTGGCATGAGCAACTTGTCCATGTACTTTGGGCCTATCAAAGCACCTTTGGAACCACAACTAGAGTAAACCCACATAACTTGATTTATGATTTTAAAGCTATTTTACCTCTTGAATTGTAGGTTCCATTATTTAGAGTAGCCATATTAGACTTTATTAGTGATGAATAGAACAAGGATTTGTGTACCATGAACTTGGACTTAGTGGAAGAACAACAGGTACAAATGCTTGCTCACATTAAGCAATACTAAGAGAGGAAGAAACAACATGATCACCATGACCTAAATAAAAGAAAGATTAAGATTGGAGACCTAATCCTTAAGGTTTTCTTTGAGAACATAGATAAATTCTTAGCCAACTGGAAAGGACCTTTCTTAATCACCAAGGCCTATGGCAATGGAGTTTTTAGAATATTAGACATGGATGGGAATGAATTGTCCAATTTTGTCAATAATTCATATATCAAACCTTATTACATCTAACATGTTATTTTCAAGTATCAACATTGACATCCATGACTAGAGTGATGAATAACAAGAGAGCCAACATTTTCCTTCTCTATTTCTTGTTGCACAACAAGTGGATTGTAAATTTTTGTAACATCTATAATTCAAGATACAAATCCATTCTAGGTGTAACAATAAGGACCTATGGTTACTTGGTTTGCTAATTATATCATGTGGCCTTATGTATTATCATGTAACAACATGTTGTCTTTGTTTTGTTCTTGTGTTTTCTTGGATTTGTGCTTGTAGGATGAAGCTTGAAGTCATCACAAAGGTGCAACTCATTACAAAATTAAGTTATCATGTGATCTTGATACATAAGATTTGGTTAGCTTGTCCTGCTGTGCCAAGAGTTCTTATTCTACTTCACTCTTTTTATTTCACCTTTGAGCCATCATCTTGTAGCCTAATTATAACCTTTTTTATATTGAACAATAATCTTGACCTATGCTTGACACATGCATTATGACCATCTAACATATCCTTAATCATGCTTCACCAAGTCTATTAAATATAACACATCACATTCAATGGAAAAACCAAATCAAACCTGGCTTTGGTACTAAAACCAAAAGAAGGTTTCATCCCACAAAAGAAAAAAAAAAGAAAAAAAAGTGGTGAGGGGAAGTAAACTACCAAGGAGCTGAAGGATTGATAAAGACTTAAAGATAGATTAGTGGCTTCAAACATGCAAAGGGAGGAGCCTAATCGCTAAGAAAATCTTAGAATGAGGTGTTGTGTTACATCCCTTCTAGATACATTAGGTATGGTCATACAAAAATGATTTATGAATTATGTGTGCTATCTTGATGGGTTATTAAGAAAAACTTAGCTTCTTGTAATTGCACTTGATATGTTATGATTATGATGTCATTACATGCTTAACTAAAATGATTATGTATACTAGCCTTGTGTGATGTGTTAGATAGGTGATTTTACTAGTAGGGATGTTGGATTAGGGTACAATAGCACCTATTTTGATATGTCTTTATGCTTTATGTGTGATTTTGATTTTTATGCATTTGAACTATAGTGCTATGTTGTGATTCCTAGGTGTGATTTTAACATGTGACTATGTAGAGCATCTAATATGAATCTCATAGGTTCAAATGAATTTTAATTTTGTGTCTTAGTGTGTTTCTTACAAATGCTTGAAGTTCATGAGATTAGTTGTGGAGGAAAAAATATATAGCTTATGAACATAGTTCCTTAAAAAAATAATAAAGAATGCAAACGTAAATGCATGGATGTTCATGAAATGTGAAGTGTGTAAAAGGTAAAAGGCCTTTGCATTATGAGTATACGCCTTATGATTATTAGTTTTAAAACTAGAAAAAACACCACCATCTTTCTTTTGTTGTGTGCACCAATTGGGAGAATTTGAGTTTTGGGTTTTCTATGTTCGCATGAAAAGAAATAGATTTACAATTCCTTCTCCTTAATTCTCCCTTTTTTTGTTCTATTTTTCATTATTTTTTTAACATTTTGAGCTTTGTGAATGATTTTTTCTTACTTTAAACCTAGATTTGGAATTACCGTGGTCATATCTACATTTGTATAAAAATTGTTTAGAGTGAAATTGAGTACATATATATGTTTGAGGATTTTATGTTTGTTTTGGACTTTTTGCCATAATAATCTTAATTTGTCACTTGTATTTACCTTTTCCTTGTATTTTTGTGTTGGATTAGTGTATATGAGCATGTGATGCAGGCATGTGGGGTGGATAGTTAAAAGGCGGAGCTTAGGCATGTGATGTTGCATATTTCCCAAAATTGTATGGTTTTGGTTATGAATTATTTATTAATATATATATGTGATGTATGTCATGATGAGGATTGGTGCAATATGATATGTGATGTTGATGACATTGGCATGGTTGGAATATTATATTTTAGGGATCTATTATGGAGCAAGAGTTTTTGGGAGTTTCAATCCTCAGTGGTTGTAATCCTACCCTAGCTAGGGTGGAGTGTTAAATGTTGGTTTCTCAAAAACATTACCAAATGACAAACACTTAAGAGCACAAAGTGCAAGGATTACATTAACTAGTCAAAATGTCAATGCCATATTTTAGCCATGATGTGAATGTATGGAAGTCATTGTTAACCCTCATGACCATTTCCATGTAGCCAAATATAATATTTGTCCTATATCATTTCTGAAACACCACAAAATTTCAAGCCCTGTACTTCCCTAGCAGAAAGTCAATCCCTGGGACCCATAGACAACTACAGCTACATTTGGCGTTACACATTGCAACTTTGGAGGTCAAAAAAGCCTCATTTTCGCTAAGTATGCGGTGCCAGTGTATACGCCCGACGTCTACGCTCAAGTACATCCCCAGTGTAGATGCTCCAATTCCCAGCGTATACGCCCGACATGGACATCCAACTCGCACGCCTGGCGTACACAACCCCCCAGGTACGCTCGACGGGTACGACAAATGTTACGCCTGGCACAAAATCTCCAATGACGACATAAAGATAACACCAAAGAGCAAGAATTGAAGTAAGTGGGAATTCTTTGGCGTATACGCCCAGCGTATACACCCGCATCCGCCAGCGTATACGCCGACATCCGCCCAGCGTATACGCCCAGCATCCGTTAGCGTATACTCTGAGCACTCAGCATCTTCACCCCAGTTCACGCCCAACACCTCCAGCGTATACGCCTAGCGTATACACCGACTTGATACGGCATATACGCTCAGCGTATACGCCCAATAGATGTAATATTGTACATTTGTAAATTGTGTGCACCTGGTCAACGCGCCACGTGTCACCCAACCCGAGTCTAGCGTAACAACCTGTATAAAAACCCCCATTTTCCACTTCATCCAAGTGGGGGTTTTGCAAAAATCCCGGAGGATACGAGAGAATATTTACGCTGTGCAAAAGAGCTGGAACCCTCTTACGTTGGCCCTGTATGCCGTACACACAGTCTCTATGCTCCGCCTGTCTTGCGAATAAGCTGAGTCATTCCTGCATACACCGGGGCTTTTCGTCCGCCTTGTGTCTCTCACGACTGCGTTAGACCGGTGCACTATACTCTGATTCTGTAATACCATTGTTTACATTTGTTGCATAAGATTGTTTACATTTTACAGTTTTACGTCAACTTAGCCCATGCATTCTGTTCACGCCCATTTATGCTCACGCTCTGTTCGCATCTGTTTTACGCCATTTACACTTTGTTTACGCTCGCTGCATCATTTACGCATAACCCAGAATATAGCAGTTTGCGTACATGCGGGAAAATCCTTGTCTGATCCACATGCGGACCACCCAAGGTACTCTGCCTTCATGCATTCCAGCTCGCCCTCAGGCGAAGGCAAGGTCTTCTGTACTTGTCCTACGATCCCGCGGCATCTATTTTCCTTCCAGCCGGAGACCGACGATTTCATGCGGTATAGAAATTGGCGCCAGAAGGAGGGCCTCCTAAAACCTTATCTACAAATTTTCCAGCATTTACATTGTTAAGCATCTATGCTACCAACTGCAGGCCACTCCCTGCTGAAACCCATCAGTGGTTACGTTGCCCAGCTTAAAACCCCAGCTTGTAACTGTCCAGCGTCTACGTTGTTCAGTATTTACGCCTCCTCGTAAAAATTCCCTCTGAAAACCATACGCTGCCTTGTTTTTACGCTGATCTTTGCTTTCACGCTGTGCATCGTTTACGCTTTGCATTGTTTACGCCCTACCTTGTTTGCGCTGAGCTTTTCTTTTATCCTGTGCATTGTTTATGCCCTGCATTGTTTACTGAGCCTTGTTTATGTTGAACCTTGTTTACACTGAGTCTAGTTTACACTCCCTTGTTTTTTACGCTTCCCTGTTTTCATGCTGCAACTGGTTTACGCTGTGACCTATTTTACGCTGAGCCTTGTTTTACGCTGTCTTGCTTATGCTGCACCCTTTTTTACGCTGTACCTTTATGCTGTACACTGTTTGGCGTATACGCTGAGCCACTTACGCCGTAGACTCATCTACGCTCAATGCCTACGCTAACGTATACGCTATATATGATGTCATACGCTGTCAGCTGAAGTATATATGCTGTACGCTGTGCAATATGTCAATTTCACTCCAGACTGTCATACCCCTTAACAATTCATCATGAACCCTGTGAACACTACCGGTGCGATGGCTCATGTAACAGACATCATGGACATCACAACCGTCCAACAGCCCATCGCACAGCACCCGAGGATGCAACCCACCGCGGGGCCCCGCCGATCCCTACGACTGTAAGGGAGAGACCCGACCTCCAACATCATAACTCAGGATCAGTATAATTTTATATGTATTAAGATACAAGCTGGCCTGGCTGTTGACCGAGCTGAAATGAAAGTGAAGAGGCAGTTCGAACTCTTCTACAGGGGAGGATACGAGTTCACCCCTTCCCCATATGATATAATCCTGGTTCCAGAGCAGTATTCGAAGCTCATCACATGACTCCTCCTGCAAAGGAGCCGCACGTTGGATTGGTATGTGCTAGAACCCCAACCAGAAGAGGAGGATGACTTCACCGCTCAATCCGAGCATGAGGACTCCTACCACACCCTGAGCCCACAAGAGCAAGTTAACCCCATCTTCCATCTGGAAACGGGGGAAATCCTACCCCTCCAGCATCCTAGGTTCACCCAGGCTCAAGTGCCACCACCGGAAACAGCAGCACTCGTGCATATTCCTCTCCCGAGTGATCACCAACCCAACACCTTCCCTCTCACACTTATCCCTAATGCAGCTGCGAGCTCATCCTCACATCCGCTCACTTCATACCGCACATCCAAACGCATACAGTTCCCCAAATAGCCGTTACCGAACAGGGAGTCCCCGCGCACAACGTGGCGGGATAATGGCCAATGAGGGGAGTGTCATCACACCAAATTCCCCATCACCATGCACCACCCCACACAATCCCACCAACCAATGTTCCCCAATCACAGCCTCAGCTGTAGCAACAACAGCCACAACATTTTCCCTACAACGTGTCATCTGTAGTGAAACCCACCATAACCTTTCCACAAGCACAACCACCACCCGCGCAGTTGTCGGCCTTTCAGTCCACCATACAATAATCTAACTTGTATAACATACCACAACCCCAAGCTGTAGCATCACCGAGCGCCCAAGATTGGGCAGACACCAAAAAACTAATGTAGGAGCTCACTGATGAGGTGAAACGCCTCAAAATAGCCGCTGACGGAGAGCTGAAGGTAGTGGATTTCTACAACGATGACCCCATCAGCTCTTCAGTCCCACCTCTAACCTTACCTAAAGGTGTCTCCTTACCCACATTGACCAAGTATAACGGGGAGACATATCCCAATGCACATCTCATAACATTTAGACTAGAGTGCGCGTTGCTCCAGGCATGGCCCCACTCCATACTATGAGTATTCCCCATGTCACTCATGGGGAGAGCACTCGAATAGTATCGAGCCCTGCCCAGGAACTCTATCTTTTCCTTGGATGATCTTTTACATCATTTTTTGACCTGGTTCAAGTACAACTTGAAACCCGAGGCCACGTTGGACAACCTCATGCAGGTCAAGCAAGCACCGCTTGAACCTGTACAAAAGTTTATTCAGAGATGGAGTGCAGCTCTCAACGAGCTACACGAGCCAATCTCTCCAGCTTATCTACTTACAATTCTGAAGGGGGTCGTCAACGATTTCTTCAAGTCCAAATTATATTACCTTAATGTGCGTGATCTTAATCAGGCATTTGTGCAGATAAAAAACATAGAGGAAGCAGCTCAAAATAGCCACGACCCGGCATACTTGGCCTTCAGAAACCAACATACTAAAAAGGATAAAGAGAAAGCCAAGACAAATATAGCAGCGATAGCAGGAGCCCAACAAACGAACATCACACCCCAACAAAAACCACCTGCAACCCCTACTAACTACTATAAACTCGCTCCCACAACAGCCCCGGAGTCATCATCATCATAGAACCCAACAAACCGTACACGCAATTTCGAGAGGAAAGAACCCTCTCAATACATGCCTCTACCGATGAAACCATCCCAGCTCTTTGATCAGCTCCTAAAAGCTGGGCTGATGACACACAAGCAGTTATCCCCTGCGGCCATCCAAAGACATGAATGGTTCTGCCAACTCATACAGAACCCAAGCTTAGCAACCCCGGATGAGCCGCCCGTACCCAAAGGCTTTAGGATGGATCACTTCTATGACTACCATCAATGAAATGGGCACGGAACAGATTACTGCTTCACCCTGAAGCAGGATATCCAGTGGATGATCGATGACGGAAAAATCACTTTTGATGAGGCTAACCCGGTCCAGCCGCAGAATCAGGCTATGGGGGTGTACAAGGATCCCCTAAACACCCAAGAGGTCCCGTACGTGATTAGCATAATCTACTTCGATGATGATTCCAAGGCAAGTAACATTAACATCATCTACCCTCAAAACACACAAAAAACATCTCATAGGCCATTCGTAGTGCAGATTCCTCCCGCCGTGACCACACCCACATCCCAATCACCACGCGTCCCCTAGCAACCCTATGTTGTCCATATACCTTCAGCCGTACCTACACCCTCAAAGCCACTAATCCCCCCCACTCGGCCTGCTCCTTTCGTAGTCCGAGTACCACCGGCCGTTGCAACAGCGGAGGTCCAACCTCCACCGAAACCAGCCCCGTATGTTGTTAGGATACCCGAAAGTCCTAACAATCATCAAACCTCTACCACACAGGCACGGGGCAAACCTCGCCCCTACGTCGTCAGTGTTCCTAGCCAGCCTTCGGCTCAAATGCCTCCCACTGACCAAACGTAACCCTGCCCATCTCCATATGTGGTGCGCATCCCAAGGCAATCTGAGGCCCCGAAACCAGCTCCACCTCCATACCATACGCGAGAACGCTTAGCTGATAGGCTTACGCATGAACGCTTGGAGAAAGAGCGCCAACGATTGGCTCTAGGGCCACCCAAACCTACTCCACTCAATTCCATACCCATGTCGCCGACTAACGATTAGTCAAATGCAGGTAATCAAGGTGAACCATCATCAAAAGAAAATGAACCATCTAAAACTACATCACAAAGCAAGGATGACAGGCCACTAAAACATGAAATAAAGCTATTGGACCCAATGGACCCAATCACTGCCGACAAGAACGTCTCCAATAGTAGAGACTTTGCGATGGCTTTAACACAAGTCACCCAAGCACTGACACAAAAGAACACTTCTTTGAGCTTGTACGACTTAGTCCTAACATCCCAAACTCATTGGGAAGCTCTCGTACGCATGCTAACGTCCATCCCGGTCAGTGAGGACTTGCCTCCAAGCGAACCGGCCATTCATGCCGTAATGTATCCATCTCATGGTGCCATCCCTAAACCCTTGAGCTTCCACAATAATAACATCAAAGTAGACAAGAAGACAGGGGAGACAACAACAATCCCCATTGTCATAACAATACAAGTAAACCAGTTCAAAATACACAGAGTCCATGTAGACGATGGGGCGGCCACAAACGTTGTACCCTATCCCATCATTGAACAACTGGGGTTTACTGACTTAATTAAACCTACAACAACAACATGTTTAAAGTCATTCAGTGGGTCACATGTACTAGTCAAAGGCACGATAACCTTAGATTTCATTGCGGGAGACCAGTTCCCCAGATCCGCTGACTTCGTGGTTGTCGATGAGATGCCAGGGTTCAACTTGATATTAGGAAGACCCTGGTTGGCCCAACTGAGAGTCGTTTCTTCCCCTATACATCAGGAGATTCACCTACCCTATGAGGGCGGTGAAATTGTCATACATGGGGAAGCGGTCAGTCCCATTATTTCATCGCACACAGACAGTGACCAAGGCTCCAAAGTTGAACTCACGAAGTCTAGTCAAAATGACGCAGACGAGCCACAACTAGTGGGTGGTAAATCTTTGAACACGGGACAAGGGCCTCCTAAAACTGAAACACCCGCATCTAACACTTTATACACATCGTCGCATAAAGAAATAAAAACGGAAACAATGACGGACACTGAAGCACCTGAAAATACCGATACCGAAAACATTCAATCGGATGTCTCCTGGACTGAATTTCCATTCAACGTGATCAGCGAAGGAGACGCAGAATACAAAATCGTACCGGCCAATACACCCCCTGACATAAAAATAAAGAAAATCAAAAAACAATTAAAATAAAACTACGTAACTACTGTACGTCCGAAACGACGTTAAACTACAGTTCGTCCGAAACGACGTTAAACTACATGCAGTCCGAAATGACATTAAACTATAATAAACCCAAGAAGATTATTAAACAACACCCTTTGTGTAGAAAGACGTTAAACTATCACGTCCACAATGACATAAATCTAGCCACGATTAGAAATGGTTGGTCCACCAAGCAACTTATCCGCTTTATCCAAAATATTGCTCATTTACAATGGGGCCCGGAATGGCCTTAAACTACGCATAGTGGCCCAAAATGGCTTTAAACTAGTGCAAATCAGCCCAAAATGGCTTTAAACTAGGACATACCCTGTCTTCCATTTTACGTACCGTTTATCATTATTTCAGTGCATTACATTTAAACAGAAAAGAAAATCCAAAAACATCTTAACATCGTGTCGTGTGTGCAACCAAATTTAAAATCAACAAAAAATTTCTTACATACAACATTGTTCAATTACAAGTTTCAACTATTTTCATCCATTCCAGAATTTCCAAATTACATTTTCCGTATAAATATGACTCAAACAACAAAACAAAAAAAACTCAAGAATCAAAACACTAAACATCCGAGGTGGGAGGATCATCCTCTCTAGATCCACCAGCGTCAGGGGCCCTTGCTCCACTGGGGCCCGCCTCCTAAGCATCATCACCACCTTCATCCTGAGAACAAACAACCAACATAAGAATAAGCGAATGCCAAAATATTAAACGTTATCCAATGAATTAACTCCATAAGAACAAAACGCTTACCATAGGAGATCCCCCTAAGCCGAACTCCAGTCGATGAAGGATTTCTTCCTCAGAAACACTGGCCCAGTCCGTCCCATCCAGGCCTAAGTCAACGTCTGCCAAAGTCTTCCCATTGTCGACAGCTGACCAGTGGGAATGTTTCAATGGAAATTCTCCATTCGACACTTCCCCAGATGCGGTTGTGATCACCGTTGTAGGCGACTCCATTTCCACAGTTTTATTTTGTGCAAAAGTATCGAAGGCCGAACGTAAGCCTAAACCCTCCACAAAATTTCTAGTTGGTGCTTTTTGATGGACACCTCTTTTAGCAACTTCTTGTAGTAATGTTTGTGATTCTTCTCGTCCTGACCCCACTTATGAACCTTAGAAGCAAACGCCTTCCAATCTTGACACTTAAGGTTCAGGAGATCAATTTGAGCTTTGCATTCTACCATTCTCTGAGTCAGTGATGCATGACGATTCAAAAGGTTCCAATACCTGGTGTATGTAACCTCCGATGTTCGCCAAGAGCGATCTCCACTTAGTCTAGCAGCGGTGAACTTGTATCGAGCCTTTAAATTGTCACGTTCCTTTGACATCTCGGAGACTTCCTTTCCTTTTTCCTATATTTGTAGGCACAACTGCTCAATGGAACGCCTGCAAGTCCATAATGACTTAGCATGGTGCGCAAGGCTTTCTGCATCTCATAAACAGGCCTTGGCACATGCTCCACTTCGGGGGAGAGTGTGGTCAGGCTTTCCATGCTAACGCTTTCTGAGGGATCCCATCTCAGTTTAGCACCTACCCATGTAAAATAAAAAATAAAAAAAATACAAATGTCAAAACTATACAAGTAAGATGCGAAGCTCGAAAGCTTTAAGTAATTCATACCTATGTCAGGGTGGGCTTCTTGGATCCATTCAATGACTTCCTACGCGATGCCAGCCACAAAATCCATCTTACTTGGCATTTTTGACCAAATAAGTGGCTCACGGGTACGAGAAGAACTAGCATCAACTGTCCTCTCAGGGGGAACCGTCCTCATCGGTACATCTAGGCGCACCGTTCTGGTCTTTCTACCTTCATCTAGATAGAATAAAAAAAAATATAACCCAAAAAAAGGGACAACTAAATAGGATAAAAGGAAAAATGTATCGCACCCTTCGTCATCCCCTGGGGAGCGCCTAAATCCAAATCTCCTTGAAGAAAACTGTGGAACATTTGGTCGACACTACCTTGGTCGTCCAACGGCTCAGTTCCTGTGGTTTTCTCCCTTAACTCCTCTGTCCCGCCACCTTGACTTGTTTATGTATGCCCCTCCTCGTTGTTTTTCCCTGTATTGGTTTCCTCCTCCTCGGTGATCGTCTCTAAAGCCTATTTCCTTACTGTTTTAAAAAATCAAGCCAAAGGAAAAATATATCAATAACACGTAAGCGATTGAGGCGAAAGTTATAAATAGAATAAAAGCGCTAAAGTAATAAGCAGGTGGGTTCTGCTCACCAGGCATCTTGAAACGTATCCGCTTCACGCGTGGCTGGCTCACACTGAAAATGTCCTCAGCTGGGCGCTCAGGTCTCTTTAGCTTTGCTTTAGCTTGGCCGATGCTTTTCTTGATGAACCGTTCTACCCTTCTAGCAGTGTAAGACAGCTCATCTGGCTCCAACCCCACACTATCACGTGTGTGGATTGAACCGCCAGATTATCCCCTTATAGTAATGGAAATGGATTCATCGATACCTTCGGGTGCATCTTGGGATTTGGCTGTGTCATACAGGTGATGGATCCACAGGCGGGATAGTTGACCCCGATCCCGCAGGACAAACTTGTTATCTGCGTGAACTACCAAGAACTCGGCAAAATGACGAAGATAACCGGCGAAAAATGCAAAGGTGAAATGGGATTGCGCCTTGACATTCGAGCACAATCGCACTATCTCTTTGTGCATGCCTGCCAATAAAAATTTTGCCTAGTTGTATCGCATCCCTGTTTCCAAAATAGTTCGTATTACACGAACAGCCTCAACCCCAAGGCACCTCACCTGGGAAAGCATTTTGGGAAATACCTGTGCTCTGAATAGGGGATACAGTTCGTTCACTTCTACAACCTTCGCCTTCCCCTACATCGGGAATCCCTTGGTACCCTTTGCTACACCTAGCCAGTCCTCCAATTCCTGGATTATCTGGAGCTCTTTATGAGTTCTATCTAATACTACATTCAGGCCATCTGCCAGTACACCAAATAGGTCCGAAAACAACTTGGGTGACAGAAGGAAAACTACCTTCACACCCTTAATCTGGGTGTTGTAGTATGTGGCAGACTCATTGAAGGAGTCTACAGTCCCGATCATCTCCCCAATGGAAATATCAGGACTCGGCATCATAAAAAGCTCCATGAGCCCAGCATCATCTAGGCAACGAACGAAGGACGGAGGAGCATGATTCCGTAACCACTTCTGGGCCTTAGCCACCCCTTCGAACTTCATTGACAAAGTCGTCTCGGTTCGTCCGGTGGTCACCAGATCCTCACTAGAAGGTATATTAACTATAAAAGCAATGTAAAGTTGTTATATCAGCGTAAATCCAGGCAATTGAATGAACCCACTAACATATTTAAGAAGTGTTATCATTTACCGTCGGTGGTAGATCTAGACGTGCTTCCAAGATCACGAGAGAAAATTGGCCCATTATCAGTCCAGTCTTCATGAAGCCACCCACGAGCCTTGCACATCGCAAACGCTCTGGAGAACTGCTTGTGAAAGTGGACCATCAAACCCTTCGTTTGCTTCAGCATAGTCCCACGAAGGTTAGGTCCCATCATAAATGCTTCCAGAGCTATACGAGCGAGGGCTATCCCTTCATCCTCAATCAAGGTCCCATCTGGGATGGTCTTCAGCCTGCAAACGAATACATGTCAACAAACAAGAAACCAACATCAAACGGCAAAAAGAAAGCGATAAATGTAAATGGTCCCACCTGGCTATTCGGTATACCATGCCAGGAGGATTCTGGAACAAAGTATGTGTGCGGGTGGCTATGAATAATGTATTATTGAGGTAGTCCAACCCTCGCGGAAGTAATGCCCACATGCGCATTAACGGGCGTGTTGCCCTGGGCCCGTAGGTAGTGCCATCCTCATTAACAAATGGCCCCTCATCAATGTCTTTGATGAAAACCATGACACCCTCGGCAGCCCCCTACAGCATCGCATCAACCACACTCCGCGCAATCACTTCATCAAAATTCGACCACATAGCCACTTCAAAATTATCTAACAAGAAGGCCAAGAATTCACATGCACCTTCCCAGAACCAAACCCCATTTTCATCCACAATTAGGTTTGGAGGAACCTCGCCATCCTCAATGGGGCCAACCCATGTCAATACCCCGACGAGTTCAACGACAATGAGGAAACGTTTGTTGTCCCTGCAACCAATCGCGATGCTCCAATCAATCAGCCATGCTTCGAAACAGCCCAAGAGACGAAAATCACATTATGGATCGACTCTTAAAGATTGAAAATTTTCTAACTCTTAAACTCAGTGTATATGCCGCATATAGAGCGTATACGCTTGCGAGACCATGTCGCGTAAAATAACATATTAAACTCAGCGTATACGCCACAGATAGAGCATATACGCCGACCAACACAGCGTAAAAATGCAATTCAAAACTCAGCGTATACACTAGCCAGCTCAGCGTCTACGCTGACAATAATCTGCTTTACGCTAATGCCCGAACTCATTCACGTACAACGTATACGCTGAGCAAACCCTCGGCGTATACGCCATAAATAGAAGTTACGCCGACGATAAATAAATTACGCTGACAAACATTTTACCAATAAAAGCTATCTACACTTCATAGTTACGCTCGGCGTATACACCGAAAACCCTTATGCTGAAAACCCTTCTACGCTCGGTGTATACACCGAGACCGTCTACGCTACAAACAAAAAATAGCACAGAAACAACAGAGGCAGGAATCAGAGCCTACCTATGGGACGTCATAGGCCACGATGGAATCTTTGGCCTGGGCAGGCTGTGCAGCATAGCCTCTGTCTCTTCTGCAAAGGTCAGGTCTAGACCCTTCTTGCCCTAGCCCTCCACTTCCTTCCCCCTGCCCATCTCGGATTATCTACGCTGTCAATGTAAGTTTACGCCGGACAACTGTCTACGCTGGCACTCGCAAGTTTACTCTTTAGCATCTATGCTAAGGCCACTCCGCATCTACGCTGGGGTTTAATCTTAGGCGTCTACGCTAGGGTCTCTCATTGGCGTCTACGCTGGGAGGCAGGTTTACGCTTATGCTTATGCTTTAGCAGGTGGCACTTTGTCGCTTACAATGTCTCTTTCAAAGTAAGAAACAAATGGACCCCCCGTCCCTTTATATGGTGCTCCGATGACGCTGACACTGACACCACTGCCGCTTACGCCGCCGTTGCTCCATTTTTTGCCTTTTTGATTATTTTTCGCTAAAATGTTCCCAAAAAAGTGTCAAAAATTAACTAAAAATTAATTAAAAATGGAAGTTATTGCATCCTGGTTTCTCCATGGGCCCCATTCTACACGTTTACGTTGAACATTCTAGTTTAAACCCCACTCACGGCCCGATATGGCCTTAAACTACCATTTCCCCCATCCGACGATGGCCCGGTACAGCCTTAAACTGCCATCGCCCTGTCCATCATGGCCTATTATGGCCTTAAAATTCCATGGGTCCCAGTGTGATGATAATCCACCATTATACACATACACATAATTCGGAGCTTAGTACATGTAAACAAATGGCATAGAATGAGCTTCCTTTTCTCATTCCGCTCTCTATTTATTAGCAAGAGCAAGCTTAATGGATTGCCAGCACTTAACCGCACCGTTAATCATTGACGGACCATACGGCAAAGTTGCACGAGCCATTAACATAAACTCCATCAACTTAAGTACATCAACGGATGACATGGTCATAGCCTCTACACAAAAAACGATAGATGATTACCAAGGCATGACAAAATTCCTTGACATAGAAGCCGAAAACATCACCGAAGATCCGTTACCTGAAACCCCCATTACCATGTCTAATGGAGAAGTCAAAATCTTAAAGTTAACCACACTGCTACAACCACACTTGGCCCAAGACATCTAAAATGTGCTCAAGGAAAATATGAAAGTGTTCGCTTGGTCCTATACAGACATGCTCGGGTTAGATCCTAGAATTGTCCAACACAACATTATTCTCGACCCCAAACTGAGATCGGTAAAACAAAAAGCGCGAAAAGTTAGACCTGAGGTGGCGTTGGCAGTTCGCAATGAGATCACCAAGCTTTACCAACTTGGTTTCATTCGGGCTGTTGATTACGCTGCGTGGGCATCAAACATGGTTATTGTCCTGAAGAAAAACGGAGGCATTCGCTTATGCATCAACTTCTGAGATTTAACCATAGCAACCATAAAAGATGACTTTCCTCTACCTAGCATCGATCAACTCGTTGATTCGACTGCTGGACATGCCTTGTTATCTTTTATGGATGGTTTTTCAGGATACAACCAAATATGCATCAACCAGGAACACCAACTTCGAACAACCTTCATGACCCCATGGGGAACTTTTTGTTACACCATGATGCCCTTTGGTCTCAAAAATGTAGGGGCCACGTATCATAGAGCCATGAAATTTATCTTTAGTGATTATATGTTACAGTCACTCAACGATTATGTGGATGACATCGTGGTTAACTCAAAAACAACCGAACAACACATACAAGACCTCGACTTAGTCTTAAAACGTTGTTTAAAATATGAACTAAGACTTAACCCAAAAAAATGCGTGTTCGGTATCAAAACAGGCAAAATGCTTGGATTCATAGCTTCAGAAGCAGGGATACGAGTAGACCCCGATAAGGTTAAGGCCATCACCAACCTGAAACCACCCAGTAACCTTACCGAACTTCAAGGTCTACAGGGTAGACTACAATTCATCAGGCACTTCATAGAAAAACTGACAGGCAAATTAAAACCTATGAACCACCTGTTACGTAAAATTTTCCATTTTGAATGGACTTCGCAGTGTCAGGAAGCATTCGAAAACATCAAAAAAGCACTTGCCTGACTGCCCACGGTCTACCCGCCCCAAAACAACAAACTGTTTTACATCTACCTTGCCACTTCAGGATCATCCATCACGTCTATGCTCTGCCAGAAATGAGATGACAAAACTGAAGTCCCTGTATACTACTTGAGCCATGCCTTAGTTGCCCATGAAAAGAAATATATCAACGTGAAGAAGTCATGTTTAGCTTTGGTCTTTTCTTTAAGAAAATGGCGACATTACCTCTTCTATAATCAAGTCTACATAATCTGTAAGGACAATGTACTGAGAGCCATAACAGGGAACATTTACGAAACGAGCCGAATAGCCCGGTGGAAAGCCATGATAGTCGAGTTTGACCTATACTATGTAGCGCAATCATCAGTCAAGGGTCAAGCCATAGCAGATCAAATGGCCATGTCACCAACACGTGATCAAGAAACCATAGATCCAGAATTCCCAGATGAGAACATAAACACCATAGACACAGTGCCCCAAGATTATGATGCTATTCTAAACTTTGATGAAGCATCCACCTCTCGAGGAGGAAGTGCAGCCGCTATCATCACCTATCTCTCCGGGGAGATCCAACCCTTTGCCTATCATTTCACCTTTCACTGTACTAACAACATAGCAGAGTATGAAGGTCTCCTTAGAGGTCTCATGGTAGCACTGGCTTCAGACATCACACAACTTATAGTCAGAGGAGATTCACAATTAGTTGTAAACCAAGTTACAGACATTTACACATGTAAATCCCAACATTTACAACCATACTGTGACTTGGAAAAACATTTAATGAGGCGATTCGAAAACATTGATGTGCAACACGTCTCTTGAAACGATAACACCATCGCAGACGCGTTGGCCACATTAGCACTAAATATATCGCCCGACATGTTCCATGCCTTTCCAAGCTCCATAATCAACTGCGCTGAACCGATAACCAACACCTACGACACATTGCCAATTGCATCTGTTAGTACAACACACGTGGTGGAATGATATGATGACATAAAAGAGTACCTTCTACATGGAGAAACACCATGACATCTAACAAATGCGCAAAAGGACACACTATGTCGTCAATCCTACGAAGGCATATTGCTAACATGCGTCAGTAGTACTGAGGCCCAAACAATAGTTGAACAAATACATGAGGGACTATGCGGAGGACACATTGCGCCTAAATCCATGGCAATGAAAATAAGACGATTAGGCTATTATTGGCCGCATATGAAATATGACTGTCTCTCCAAGGTTAAAACATGCGACACTTTCCAAAAGCATAGTAACCTGATCCATGTCCCGCCAAACGAGTTGCACACGGAGCAAATCACGTGGCCCTTCCAAAAATGGGGTTTGGACCTTATTGGACCAATAACACCCTTGTCTTCCGTAGGGCATAGTTTCATCATAACCGCTACTGAATATTTCACGAAGTCGGTAGAGGTTGTGCCCCTCCGAAAGACCACATCTAAACACGTGTGCAATTTCATCCTTGAAAACATAATAACCCGTTTTGGCATTCCCATGACAATCATCACTGACAACGGGCCGCAATTTAGCAGTGCCGAAACAAAAACTTTCTGTGATAGTCTGGGGATCAAACACTCGTTTTCCTGCCCTTACTATCCTTAAAGCAATGGGCAAGCAGAAGAAAAAAATAAGACGATCGTTACAATACTTAAGAAAATGCTAATCCAAAGCAAAAGAAAATGGCACGAGCAATTAGTGTACGCATTATGGGCATACTGCACTACACACCGAACGTCAACAGGTAAAACACCATATAGTCTGGTTTACGGTTTAGAAGCTGTTTTACCCCTAGAATTATAGGTACCATCGTTAAGGATCACACTCTCTGGACTCCTTGACAATGAGCAAAACAATAATCTACGTACCATTGACCTCGATTCGGCTGAAGAGGAACGCATATGCACACTCGATCAGATCGAATGGTATCAAAAGCAACAACGACAGTGACATCGGCATGACATCAACAAGTGCCCCATCAAAGAAGGTGACCTCGTACTCAAAGCTGTTCGGGAACACCCGGACAAATTCTTAGCCAAATGGGAAGGGCCTTACATGGTCATCAAAGCATTTGATAATGGTACATTCAAGCTAGCTGACATAGAAGGGAACGAGTTTGCCAATCTGACAAATCATTTGTACCTAAAACCGTCCTACGTCTGAATACAAGCTCAGGTACGTGTAAGTCCTGAAATTATGACTATAAACTGATACCACAGAAAAGACCTAGAATTACGACTATAAATTGATACCACAGAAAAGTCCTGGAATTACGACTCTAAATTGATACCACAGAAAAGACCTAGAATTACGACTATAAAATGATACCACAGCTCGTCCTGGAATCATGAAGGTAAACTGATACCATAGAACAGTCATGGATTATGACTTAAAACTAATACCGCACCGTCCGCAAGGATAATAAACTAGCATCTGTTTAGCATGACAATAAATTGCCACCGTCCTAACCAATCAGGTCCGCTAAGACTACAAACTAGCTTGCCTCTCCATAGTCCGCTAAGACTAGAAATTGGGAATGTAACGTCCGTCACGATGCTAAACAGGCGATGTCCAATGGGTCATGACATAAAACTAACCCATGATATTCTGCCAAGACTATAAACTGGCACATCAATCCGCCGCCATGCTCATTCATCAGCTTCACTGCAGCCATCAATCGCCCTTATCAGTATTGCTGTCATCTAAACACAGTGCCTACCTTCCTTCAGCATCTCTGCGCCATTGGCCTCCATGTAAGTCTAAGCTCGTCTATTCACTCATGGTTTTTCTTGTCTCCTTGGCGTTACGTTTGCAGGATGACACCTGGAAGTTTCGTACAAAGATGCACCTCGTCATAAGCAGTAAGATGAGGCAATGTATGCAGCATACCTGGCAAGACTAAATCAAACCATTCACTAGTACATCCCCATTCATCGACAAAACTCCCTATCCTTTTGCTAACACTCTTTATCCTGGCATCTCCTTGACACACCCGGTACATTTAAAAATACTATACCACTTTAAAGCAGCTGCAACACGCGGCACAACACCTGCGCATGAGTACAAAAGCAGAGCAAAGTTTATGCTGCAAAAATAAAAAAAATCGAGACCCCGGGCACTTCCCATATAAGCCCCAGGCAAGAAGGTAGTTGTCTCAAAACAAAGTACTCATGTTCAAAATGCTCAAGCGACATCCAGTTGTATGGCTTTGGATCCCTGCCAACAGGTTCCCCTAAACACTAAACATGGGCCCTATTCTCCCAAAGAATGTCACACATCCTCCTGTGGCTTTGGCCCCGCCAACAGGTCCTCTTGAAAACTAACCGAGGATCATGTTCCGTCAAAGAATGCACATCGCATGTCTGAGCTCCTAGTTTGCTAAAAAATTGGCTATTGGCAAGGATCAGCATGCCACATACTTGAGTATCCCCTGCCCGCGGCACGATCCCTTGGGCAGTCACCGATCCCCACAATCTCTATCTTCCTATCCGCTATGAATTTCCCTTTCTCGATCCCATGTACTACTGAACATAGTGCGATGACGTCTAGTCAGGTGGCTAAGGACAACATCTACATCAAGTTTCTTGTGGTGTTTTGCACTTCTTTGTCGACGCTTCTTGGGTCAATTCCTCCAAGCATCAACAAAGAAGGGCCAATGAAACACCACAAAATTTCAAGCCCTGTACTTCCCCAGCAGAAAGTAAATCCCTGGGACCCATAGACAACTACGGCTACATTTGGCGTCACACATTGCAACTTTGGAGGTCAAAAAAGCCTCATTTTTGCTAAGTATGCAGTGCCAATGTATTCACCCGGCGTCTACACTCAAGTACATCCCCAACGTAGACGCTCCAATTCCAAGCGTATACGCCTGACGTGGACATCCAACTTGCACGCCTGGCGTACATAACCCCCTAGGTACGCTCGGTAGGTACAGCAAATGTTACGCCCGGTACAAAATCTCCAATGAAGGCATAAAGATAACACCAAAGAGTAAGAATTGAAGCAAGTGGGCATCCTTCGGCATATACACCCATCGTATATGCCCGCATCCGCCCAGCGTATATGCCCAGCATCCGTCAGCGTATACGCCCAACAATCAGCATCTTCACCCCAGTTCACGCCCAACACCTCCAGCGTATATGCCCAACAGATGTAATATTGTACATTTGTAAATTGTGTGCACTCGGTCAATGCACCATGTGTCACCCAACCCGAGTCTAGCGTAACAACCTGTATAAAAACCCCCATTTTCACTTCAACCAAGTAGGGGTTTTGCAAAAATCCTGAAATACAAGCTCAGGTACATGTAAGTCCTGGAATTACGACAATAAACTGATACCACAAAAAATTCCTGGAATTACGACTATAAACTGATACCACAGAAAAGTCCTGGAATTACGACTATAAACTGATACCCCAGCTCGTCCTGGAATCATGACGGTAAACTGATACCACAGAACAGTCCTGGATTATGACTTAAAACTAATACCGCAGTGTCCACAAGGACAATAAACTAACGTCTGTCCGGCATGATAATAAACTGCCACCGTCCTAACCAATCAGGTCCGCTAAGACTACAAACTAGCTTGCCTCTCCATAGTCCGCTAAGACTAGAAACTGGCAATGTAACATCCGTCACGACACTAAACATGCGATGTCCAATGGTTCATGACATAAAACTAACCCATGATAGTCTGCCAAGACTATAAACTGGCACATCAATCCACCGCCATGCTCATTCATCAGCTTCACTGCATCGCTCGCCATCAATCACCCTTATCAGTATTGCTGTAATCTAAACACAGTGCCTGCCTTCCTTCAGCATCTCTACGTGATTGGCCACCATGTAAGTCTAAGCTCCTCTATTCGCTCATGGTTTTTCTTGTCTCCTTGGCGTTACGTTTGCAGGATGACACCTGGAAGTTTCGTACAAAGATGCACCTCGTCATAAGCAGCAAGATGAGGCAATGTCCACAGCATACCTGGCAGGACTAAATCAAACCATTCACTAGTACATCCTCATTCATCGACAAAACTCCGTATCCTTTTGCTAACACTCTTTATCCTGGCATCTCCTTGACACACCCGGTACATTTAGAAACACTATACCACTTTAAAGCAGCTGCAACATGCAGCACGACACCCACGCATGAGTACAAAGGCAATGCAAAGTTTTATGTCAAAAAAAAAATGAGACCCCGGGCACTTCCCATATAAGTCCCAGGCGGGAAGGCAGTCGTCTCAAAACTAGGTACTCATGTCTAAAATGATCAAAAAACATCCTAATGTATGGATTTGGCTCCCCGCCAACAGGTTCCCCTAAACACTAAATATGGGCCTTGTTCTTCCAAAGAATGTAACACATCCTCTCATAGCTTTGGCCCTGCCAACAGGATTCCCTTGAAAGCTAACCGAGGGCCCTGTTCTGCCAAAGGACGGACATTGCATGTCTAAACTCCGAGTCTGCTACAACATTGGCTATTGGCAAAGATCAGCATGCCACATATCTAAACATCCCCTATCCACGACACAATTCTTTGGGCATTCACCAATCCCCGCGATCTCTATCCTCCTATTAGCTACAAATTTCACTTTCCCGATCCCATGTACTACTGAACACGGTGCGATGACGTCTTGTCAAGTGGCAACGGGCAACGTCTTTATCAAGTTGCTTGTGGTATTTTTCACTTCTTTGTCGATGCTTCTCAGGTCGATTCCTCCAAGCATCAATAAAGAGGGGCCAATAAAACACCATAAAATTTGGAGCTTAGTACTTGCCCGGCACCAAGAAGGACCCTGAGACTCACAGACGACCTCGGCTACATGAGAAGTCATACGTGGCAGAGTTGGGACTGGAAATGCTTTTTTTTCTTACTAAGTATACTGTGCCATCGTATACGCCCAAGTTCACACCTACAGTGTATATGCCCAGCGTATACACCTCACTCTACAGTGTATACGCCCAGCACTCCAGCGTGTACACCCAGGTACTGCAGAGGCATGCGCTCGACGACAAAATCTCCAATGACGGCATAAAGATAACACCAACGATCAAGAATTGAAGCAAGTGGACATCCTTCGGCGTATATGCCCAGCGTATATCCCCGCATCCGCCAGCGTATATGCCTGCATCCGCCAGCGTATACGCCCGCATTCGCCCAACGTATACGCCGAGCATCCGTCAGCGTATACGCCCAACACTCAGCATCTTCACCCCAATTCACGCCCAACACCTCCAGCGTATACGCTGACTTGATATGGCATATATGCCCAGCGTATACACCCAACAGATGTAATATTGTACATTTGTAAATTGTGTGCACCCGGTCAACGTGCCACGTGTCACCCAACCCAAGTCTAACGTAACAACCTGTATAAAAACCCCCATTTTCCACTTCAGCTAGGTGGGGTTTTACAAAAATCCTGAAGGATACGAGAGAATATTTACGCTGCGCAAAAGAGCTGAAACACTCTTACGCTGGGAAGGCTTGTATGCTGCAGAGACAGTTTCTACGCTCCGCTCGCCCTGCAAACCAGCCGAGTCATTCCTGCATACGCTGGGGCTTTTCGTCCACCTTGTGTTCCTCATGACTGCGTTAGACCGGTGCACTGTACTCTGACTCTGTAATACCATTGTTTACATTTACTGCATAAGATTGTTTACATTTTACAGTCTTACGTCAACTTGGCCCATGCATTCTGTTCATGCCCGTTTACGCTCATGCTCTATTCGCATCTGTTTTACGCCGTTTACGCTTTGTTTACACTCGCTGCATCGTTTATGCATAACCCAACGTATAGCACTTTGCGTACGCACAGGGAAATCCTTGTCTGATCCGTGTGTGGACCACCCAAGGTACTCTGCCTTCGTGCATTCCAGCTCACCCTCAGGCGAAGGCAGGGTCTTCTATACTCATCCTGCGATCCCGCAGCCTCTGTTTTCCTTCCAGCCGGAGACCGACGATTTCAGGCGGTACAATCTCATCATAACTTTATCCCATTATCACAAGCACTCTTTAGCATGGTTTGATGCTACAAGATCAAGTGTAGAGATAAAGCATTGGTGATGGACCCATAGTGATGTTTTGTATTCTTTGTCGATGTCTCTCGAATTATTCCTCCAAACATCAACAAAGAGGGGCAAATGAAACAACATCAAGAAAATTCATGTTGTAACTCATGACTTCACCATCCAACTTAAGGGAAGCTTTCATTGTAAATATAATGTTTGTAGTCCTTGAGTTACAATCTTGCATACTTTAACTTTTTGGGGCTGAAAAGTGCCTCGTAAGTTGCTATTGCCTAACTTCCCAAGTGGTGAAAGTAGTGTCATATCTGTATTTAGGTGTGGGAAGGCTAAAAATGCCTTGGAGTTTGCCAAATTTGGCATTTTCATGGGTTTTATGGTGGTTGTGGCCTTGACTATGTTGTAGCTACACACATGCAGTGTTGAAGTTGGGTTTTCCATTTTCCCAATAATGGCTAGCATAGTCATCACAATTTCCAGTAATCTTCACATGAACATCATAGTCATAAAGATTTCTTAGCAATCTTTGCATGGCCAACATAGTCACCATAATTTCTAGCAGATTCCAATAATGCTAGCATAGTTATCCAAGGGTAGTTTAGTTGAGGTGAAGCTAGCATAGTAACAAAAGTTTTTTTATCATTTTTAGTATCAAGTGTGGTTTTGATGATCTTTGAGCATTAAAACTTACCACAAATGGACAACTATGTTGGGAATAATGACTTGTTACACTTGCAAATAATACCAATCTATCAGCAATCATGGCAGAAATTTGTAGCCTAAAATTAGCAATCTTAAAGCCTATAAAAGCCAAACTTGAACACCTTATTTAGGTTCCAAACATTTTGGCAACCTAATAACCTTTGCAACCTTAATAAATTTTAACCCATTTGGCATTTGTGAGATTTTTGGAGTACATTGGTATCTACCTGAACATAAGAGACTTTAAGCATAGTACCATTGCAACAAGAGTTAAACATCATTATTGGCACTACTAGTAAGCAAAGTTTTAGATTCAAGTGAAAAGTAGAAAGTAGTTATTAGTTATTAGAGTTAGGAATTACCTAGATCATGATGTTTGATAGTAGAACACAACCTACTAGCTCCAATAATATTCAAGCTTGATCCAAGCAATCTTATTATGTATTTGAGCACACAATCTATACTCCTTTGAACTTTATACTTTAAGCATCTTGCTATTTTAATAAACTTTACAGATCATTTGTTGTGTAGAATTCATTTCAAGTTTTAACTTTTGTGTTTATTTTTTATTTAAATATGTTATTTTATTTTCTTTTGTCAACATTCCTGAAGTCCTTGGGTGATCAAATAGATCGTCTAGGATACCTTGGATGATCTTTCTTGGAGGCCCTTGGGATTCAAGGTCAAAATTATTTCTATACCTGGGATTTTTAATTTTTCCAGTGATTGAATTTTTTAGGTGTAACAAAATTCTTAACATGTCATGGAGGATTCCTCCACCTAGACTAATCCATGTCTATCACTTAGAAGACTTCTAAGTATTAAATTGAGCATTAGGCATGCTCAAAGGTAGCAGATATTGATTACAGTACACCAAGTGTTTCTCATCAAGTGTTTTGCTTGGCTTGCTTGAATTTCATGTGTGTATGATGATGTAAGACTAGGAAGGATTACAATATATTCTCTTGTAATTCATCCTTTCAATTTCATCCATTTTACATATTTTAAATTAAAGGTCTTGAAATATCAATATGGCATTAGTAGTACTTAATTAGACCCTTTCCATGATAACATGAAGATCGTCTTCCACCTTGTTTTCTATCTTGATCATCAATAAATATATTGGATACAAACAACCTATAATAGAAGTAATTACATTAATACTTGTTCTATGAGGTATGCATATTATTGGTCTACTAGCTCAATCCTAAGTTAGTATGCTTGAGAGAAGAAAGTTCCCAATCAAGGTACTACTACAATGAGATGATGTTGACTTTTGAACTAGAGTTACAAAGAGCTAGACAGTGGTCCTTTTCATTAATTTTGATCTCCATCATGGGAGTTTCATGGTCTGATTTCCTTTTAGAAAAAAATTCTTCTTTAACTACCTATGCTACCACCATAGATATTGGATGGTGATAACATCCCTATTGGATGTTATCATGCTACCCCTTCTAGACACAATAGTGAAATATGTTCCTAAAGTAGATAGTATAGTTTGATTATGGTCAAGGATTTTCATTTAGACCTATTGAATGTGGTCTTTTATCTATTATGCATGAATTTACTCTCCATAAGATGAAGAGGGTGAGGTAGACCTAGTCCCATGGTTTTCATATATGTATTTACAATAATATTTCCTACCACAAAACCTTGAACTTACCCAATGTAACCAGAGCAATAGAAGATTGGTAATATTGCTGAGAAGCATGCATAGAAGAAATATTGACATAGTAGTTATTATTACATAACGTTTCTTTTCTTGGTTGCAACTAACTAGGAATCCCACCTTACATGAGACTAAGAAGTAGAAGTTTTTGTTGCTACTGTTAAGAATCTGGCTTGGTAAAATTGCCTAAGGAAGGCATGTATCGTTGAGATATCATCATTGGGATTTGATACGTACCTACCTATGCACCATGAAAATGAGGATTAGATAAAGACATTATCTATTGTTGCTTTGAAGTTGGAAGATTCCATGAAATAACACACCAAGAATCTAGAGCTTGCCACTATTGGTACTGCTACATGTGCTATGGATATGTACCATTAGGATAATATGAATGGTCAAGGTTAAAAGTCATTTTCATTTACCTTTTAACAAATATAGGGTTCAATGATACCCCAAATCATCCCCTCTCAACAATCATGTATGTCATGACTAGGTAGCACTGTGAATCATGAGAGTCTACATAGTATTCACAGGGATCCTTATCATTGGAGGATGTGGAAGCATTGTTTGGATATTCTTAAAGGGTCTTAGAATGAGAGAGCTGCTCTTTACACTTATAATCATACCTCTTTCAGTGTTCATTTGGTATAATTATTATGATTGTAGCTTCAACAATCTTACCCTTAATGTCCTTGAGAGTAGTGATAATATTTTGTTCTTCATGTTCCAAACCTTATCAGCATGATGGGACAAGTTTTTCAAGGACTTTTTTTCTCTAATTTGGTATTATTCTAGGGCCTCAACTATAGTGTAAGGTTTAGTGATACATTCAATGTACTCTATAGCTAATCATAATTATACTCCTTAGCTAATTATTTCTTTCACCACTCACCTTCCATGCTTGCAATGGTGTCTAAGAGAGTTTTGATTTATGCCATGGAAATTTTTTACATCTAGCCCATTTTTTACATGTCCATATACTCTTTTTTTTCTTACCTTTGTCCTTCTACATTATACATTTATTACTCCCTTTGGCTAAAACCATGGTTTGGATAGCAATGAATAGTTTTCATGTACCTCTCTATGTTGATGTCAAGAGGCTTATGGACTCCTTGCCTTCATTCATTCATATTCTTCTAAATATTTGAAATTCAATCATATGTTTAAAATTTTAAATAGAAGATTTTGATCATAGATGTCCATCTTTGAATTGTTCTTGATGGTAATGTTTTACACTAGGATTTTTCATGCTCAATGAAGATGCGAGAAAAGAACTACAACTTGTTCTAATCATTCATGATCTCTTGAAGATAGTAAAAAATTCCAAAGACTTGCATATGGATCTAAGGATTATCACTGGTATATCCTCTGTATGTTGGTACATTGGTCTTGTTGATTCATTTGATTTTTCTATCCTGAACATGCTTCCTTGAAATATGTACCACTTTAGATAATTTTTGATAATCATTCTAATGAAAAAAATGGGAATCATAATTGCTACCATTAGGTCTAGGAAAAATGAAAATCGTAGAACTTGGGAAGAAGGATATCATTCAAAGTTTAGATGACACATTGGACAAAGGTATTTAACAATGGGTCTTCATGGTAGATTCCTACTTTCTATTTGAATGAGTAGATGTAAAGTGATGGATGGCTTCTTCTTTTGTCAGTTGATCCTAAAAATCTTGTGTGTACAAAGTCTTGTAATCATCAAACATAGGCTTATGAGCTTTCTATGTAGCACATTCATCCTCTAGCTCTATGTTGGTCAAGGAATATTTGAAACCATTTGATGTAGCCATGACTAGGTCCTTAGAGGACTGGCCATAAGCATCTCTCAATCTTCCTTTATTATCTTAATGATAAATTAGCACAACTAGTGGAAGGATCTTATCATTTAAATAATCAAAGATAAAAAATTTCCTTCTTCTTTTTGGTGAATTTCCAAAAGTTTTTGATGGGCTCTTAGCACTATCTACCATTTTTTCATGTTTGCAACCTATACATAACACTAAAGACAAATAGTCAATTGGAATAAAAGTTATGATCAATAATGTAGAAGTATTCCTAGGTAATTCACCAAAGCCCTCCTTAGTAATGGCATCAATGATAGAGATTTTTCTAGTTTTGGACCAATGGGATTTATCACACAAATTGCAATATGATTTTGTTTTATGATTTGAGGATGATGTTGAGTGGATTATCATGAATAATTATGTAAATATTTACTTTAAATAAACATAAAAGAGATTATAATATATACAATACAATGCAAACTCATGTTTCCATGCGAGAGGAATGAAGAAAATATTTATAGTTTTTACAATTATAAGAAAAATAATAAACACACATGCATTTCAATCCCTCTTGGGGATAGGTACAACACCACATATGAAAAGCATATAAATGGCTCTTATTCATAATATTGATAGCCCAACATCATGCCATATAATTATGACTTTCTTTCGTAAGGATGAATTATTACAATTTATGAAAGTAATAATTTAATAAGTTTTTTTATTACTTTTCCTATTTTATAATTTTTTAGTGTTTTAATGTTTAAGGCATCAATGGTGGATCAATGAAAATCCATAAATTTTGTTCACTTCTTAAACATTGGACTTTGCATTGATAAAATGGTTCTGGGTTATGTAAGAAAGATAGCATTTTGGTAGAGTCTATTCATGTTTGTGATAGTGATGACTCGAAACACAGAAAAAAGGGAAATAAATCAACTTAGCCAAGGAAGGAAGAGTTCTTCACATAAAATAAGACATAAAATGCTAAAATGAAATGCTTGAAATCAACTTGTTATGTGAAGAAACTCATCCTAGGTAGTTA
The DNA here is from genome assembly GCA_015680685.1 of Gnetum montanum. Lineage (NCBI taxonomy): Eukaryota > Viridiplantae > Streptophyta > Gnetopsida > Gnetales > Gnetaceae > Gnetum > Gnetum montanum. The sequence goes on from MNCI01020044.1 coordinate 1,162,555, forward strand.
TAGTTTTTGCAGGAAATAGAAGAAGTTTGCAAGATCTTGGGCACTAACAAAGGTTCATTAATGCAACTAGAAGTGACCTAGGGTGCACAAAAGTAAAGTTAGGTAAGTAGACTTGCTAGGGGGTGTGTCAATGTCCCTATGTTGACACAAGAGATGTGCTGATGTAGGTTAGTTAGTGAACCTCTTCAAACACTAAAATTTGTTCAATTCATTCTAGATGCAAGTTGGAACCTGCGGAGGCATGCTAAGATAATCCTAGGTGTAGCATCCCATCCTTGGATGTCATGGAAAATGTAAAATATATGATATCTTAGACATTATGTATACGAAGAAAATATACCAAATGTGAAATATATGTCATATTCGACATAATGTATAAAGGAAATAATAGGAAAAGTGAAGAAAGAGAAAGAAAAGAATTCTTTATTGATATGTAATAGCATATCTAGAGCATGCTTTGAGAGTGTTCCTTGGGGTTTTCTTCCATTGGCATTTATCCCTTAGAGGCAATCTAGCATTGCCACCATGGTTAGGCCTATAAATCGGCTAGAAGGGATGGCTAGTCTACTTCCTATCCTCCTTCACCTAGGTCCCCCTGATTTTCCTATGTCAGCTCTACCAGTTCATGCTGGCACAAACTCTAACCCTAAGTGTAAATGCCTTTAGTCAAATCCCCAAAGGTTACCTCAAGAGACACGTTCGTTATTACAACATGTCCTTTTTGGTCTTAATCACAACTACCCTTTTGAGTCTTTTTATGATGATAATAACACTTATTATGAAGAGACACCATCTTCATTAGGTAACAACATCATTTGGGAATGGGGATTTGACATTAGGACATCTAAATGAAGCTAAAATTGTACTAGAAATCTTGGAACTATGCATACAACCTCAAAGTATAATCCAAAGGGGTAAGGATACATCTCAAAAGATTAAGAACCACTACCAAACATGCTAGAGCACAAGTACTAGGCATATGAAGTACTTAGTGAATTCAAGGCTCATAATTGACATACAAAATGACATTGGATGACTCATCAATAGGTTTTTCTCTTCTCTATCTTTGTGTAAGAGGTTTGGTTATGGAACTTGTATAAATCCTATGATAACAAATGTTTAATGAAAATATTTTAATATCTTTATGAGTCTAAGAAAAGGCATCTTTATGTTTTTTTAACATCATTTTTAATTTTCTTTTTTGAAAATGAATAAGTATAGAATTTATAATAACTAGTCTATTATAATCTAGCATTACATGTTCTAGATTTTTTGGTAGATCTGGTAATTCTAAAATTTCTTGAACTTCAATAATATTTATAGATTCTAGCTTGATAGGTTCATCTTCTAAGACCTTTATAGTTTTTATTGTGCTTTTTGTTTTCTTTAAGTTAGAAAAATTTTAATTTATTATTTGAGTTCTTCCATACTAATTTTCATAGCTTTCATCTAGGCATTAATAACTAAGTTGTTAGCTATCATCCATGATTGTTCTAGAATTATTCCATGTGATTTATCCATGAATTAAATTTTCATAACTATTTTATCAATGAGATAGTGAAAGCCCTAAACCTTAATCAATATGTCTTCTAAGAGTTCCTGTGAATTTATGATGGACTTAGCTACCATAATTAATTTATTATGGTATGGAATAAGAGTAGCTTTCCCCAATTTTTCATTTCATTCGTATGTAATAATACTATTACTAGCTTCTTGGTTCACTAAGCCTTGGAATTTTTGATTATTAATTATTAATGTGATGATGGGTGTCGCTAGGCATTCATCCTTTTGGAAATATTTTCCATTCAAAATTCTAGTCATTACCCAAGCTATCTTATTCTTTTGATTTTACTAATTTTGTTTTCTTCTTTTTAGGTTCTTGGTTAAGTATTCTTCCTTTAAGAGATAAAGGCTTATATCTAAAATAAGAGATGTCATACAAAGAATTAAGTAGATGATATTCTTGTGTCATGATTGTATTAATTGTTTTATGAGTTTTGGGATTTGGTTCTTTCTAAGAGAAAACTTTCTTTGATTTCTATTTATGTAGTTTGTATATTTCCTTTCCATATGGTATTGATTATTGGATAACTCTTTTTTTTTCTTTATTTTTTCTCTTCTAATTGGTATAACAGTGACATTTAAATTCTTGTAAATTATTTACATAATTTTTAAGAGGTCTATAATCTTCTTTCCTTTTCCAACTATTGAGTTGATCTTGGTGAGGTTTTTTAGCCCTATTCTATTGTAATAGGTCCATCCTATTAATGTCTAACCATGTACAAAATCCAACAATCCATGGATAGGCATTGTTTAGGTAATTATTAGTATAATACTCACACTATTAAATATCTTTAGATTATTATTCCTGTTCTTAGTCTATAGCTCATTAAGAATATTTAAGACTAACATCTATTAAATGTTGGACTACTATTTTAGATATTCAACATTGAACATGCTTATTACTAAGGTCATTAAAATTCATTTCAAAAATTTCTATTCTTACTTCATTGATCTATTTCTTTTTATTATTATTCTTGTCTTTCCTTGAAGTCCATCTTGGAATTATTGCATAATATTTATTAATAGCTTATTATTTTCATGAGATCTCTTATTGAGACATTACCTTCAAATAACAAATCCAACTCTTTGGCTATTGAGGGTCTTGATCCTTATAGTAGTTATCTTAATATATTTCTTAAAAAGATATTATGATTTGAACATCTTGCTAGTGTTTTTTGATATCTATTGGTATATTCCATGAAAGACTCATTGTCGTTTTGTTTAATTTGCAATATTTCAACCTTAATTTTTTATAAATTTCTATCAAATAGTATTTGTGAAGGAATAGATTCCTAAGGTGTTCCTAGCTTTTTATAGTACCTTTTGGAAGTTTGTGGAACCATAAGGCTACATGTTTCTTAAGGGAACTAGAAAACTATCTATGTAATTTACATTAGTATCTATATAGTTTTCCTAACACAATGAATTGAAAAGACTAGGGTGGAACATAGGATTTTCATCCTTTATTTCTTTAAAAGTAGGTATAGTTGTTAAATTAATAGTAGATCTTTTAGTGAATCTTTCTTCTAAAACATCAACATCAACTAGGTGGGTGGCAATATGTATATAATAGTCCAAGCACAAGGGTGCTAAACTATCATTGTCTTTAAATATAATGTTTTCATAAGTCGTTATTAATGCTACACTTTGATATAAATTTGTACCTTTCTCCTAATTCTTACTTAAAATTTTCCTATGCTATATTTATGGTTTAAATAATTAAGGTTTTTGTATCCTCATATAAAATATCATCATCTATAGTTAAGTAGATCAAAGAACCTTGATAGTCCACTAGAGAATGATGGTTAGCAAGTTAATGAATTATCCAATTTCATCCCTCCATTTACCACTTTTAACCTTTTCTAAAGGTTGTAGGTCTCGAGGCCATCCTTTAAGAAATATTTTTGAAACTAATTTCTTGATAATAACACCAAACTGATGAGTAGAAATTAGGGTAATATCTTGGAAAGTAATAATGTATAAATAAAACTATCAAATTAGTATAGCATAGAGTAGTTATATTACCTAATTCAATCATATCATTAAATAAAATTAAAATTAAGCTCAAATATATATGGAATAACCCTTTATTCTCAACTCACCCTATAAGAATGAGTTAATATTTTTAGAAATTTTTGGTTAACTGACTTATCACTAAGTCACTATCTACCATTATACAACTAGAATATAACAACATGATGAAGAAAACATAAGATCTAGTTCTATTGCAATAATAGAGAAATAAATAATCTATTTTATAAAATAATAAAAGAAATATAGTATTTATATTACTAGAAAATCAAAATAAACATAAACTTATCTTTTACAAGAATAAGTATAGTGATAAATACCAAATCTTTTGAAATGTATTTATTTAGCACCAAAAATTATTTTTCTTTCAAGACTCCTTACATGAATTTATACTTATGCTATTGGAGAAAATAAAAAAATCTAATGATCACAACTAATTTAGTTACAATAATGGTACCAAGGTTGTTAATAGAGATAAAATAGGAAACAAAATAATGATCCTTCCTTTTCCCATGTATGAAATCAATCAAGGTTCATTCTTTATTCTTGCATTAGTCAAAGATGTAATTACTCCCTAATTACTTTAAATGATAAGAGAAAATAGAAATAATATAATGCATGCGAAAATTAATATTCCTCGTTATCAAGGTCATTAGTTGGATGATTCCATATTTTGACTTCTTAATGTTGTTCTTATTTAGATGTTTTTCTTAATTTTGATGATCTCATTAATAGTGGTGTTTGTTCCTCATGGTCTTAATTTTTTTTTTTGAAATTTTGGTGTCTTTATTTTTATTAGTAAATTGTATGGTTTTGTTGCATATACTTGGAGCCTTTATGAGACTTTGTTATAGACCATAATATATGTTTTTTTTTAACAATGAGATATTAGCCTAGTTGTAAGACTCTTGATTTGAAAGCTCCAAGTTATAGATTAAATTTTCATAGGCAATGTTGAGTTATGAAGTTCTAAAAATTAGTGATTTCTAGATGTAAACCTATTTTTCTTGAAAAAGCTTTGGTATGAATTTATCTTCCAAGTGGTTTGTTGATCTTCACAGTTTCTTGTGAAGTTATCATAGTAGAAATGTTTTTGGGTGAGGAATGATTTAAAGATGAAAAATACTAATGTCTCTTAAATTGTAGAGACTACAAAGAAATTTGAAGTTTTTTATTTTGTTTTATTGAATGATTTATATGAATCCTTTTCAAAAGATATTACTTCATGGTACATATTTCTACAAATTATTGGATTTATTTACATAAATAAGGGTTTGATACAAGTGATTCAAGCTATCCTTAAATGCTATGGAATTATTGTTTTTCATGCCTATAATTTTTCCAAATATTTTTTTCTTGTAGAACTAGCTAATTTTGAAATGATTAAGAAGTCATTGGATCTTAAATTTTTTTGTGGATCAACATAATACTTTTATTCTTCAGGAATAAAAAGTGGATTTTGATCCCTATTTTTCATTTCTTTTAAATTTATTATTGAATTAAATTTGAAAATATTCCTCTTATTTCTTAAAGTGTTTAAAGTGAATTTATTAGCAACATTAGCCTAATCTTAATAATAGAGTAAAAAAATTTACTAGATTGATTTTCAAAACATTGATTTATGACAAAGAAATACATAATTAAACTCAAGGTTGGTAGTTAGTATTTTTTCCAAAAAATTACATACTATAATAAGTAAGGATATTGTAGCTATTCTTATCATGAAGGCCATGTTATTGGAGTCTATCTTATTCTCAATAAAAAATTTATTTACGAGGAAACACAACAATAATTTTTAGAAAAGGAAAATCTTGTTCAACAAGTTCTCAACCTTTTACTAATCATTTTAATTATATCTAAAAAGGATTCTTATTTAGAAAAATATTTTAGTAGGGGCCAGTAATAGAAATATGAATGAAAACATATTTCACTCAATGCTTCACAAAAAGAAGAGGTATATGGATACAACTTTCACTTTAATAACATCAAAGGTATCTCATTCTCTCTCTACTTCTACTACTAATTTCACCTATTAGTGACGTGGATTATGCAAAAAATGTTGAGTTTGAAAAAGAAAGAATGAGGGCCTCCTCTCCCACATCTCAATGATAGCTTTATTATTGAATATTCAATGCCTTTTTGATAGGTCTTGAGCTAAGATTTCTAGGGATTATCTTTCAGACTAGAATGTATCTTCTAATTTTTTTTCTTCTAGGAAATTAGCATTGCAATGCATGATATTAGTTTTTCTCTAGTAAATGCATTATAAAAAGCTACATTGTTTTTTATGCTTCTCATTAAGTTAATAAAGGAGGTGTTGCTATTACTATTAATATAAATTAGAGGGAAAATTTTTTAAACTTTTGTTTTGACAATATCAAAAGAGTGATTTGAAATACTTGTTATAGTGGAAAATTAGACTTTGAACTCTATAATATTTATGCTTCTAATAAATTAAAATTTTAATGAAAAGTTTGAGAATATCTTTTATCTCTATCTAAAGTTCCTTGGATTATTCAAGATGATTTCAACATGGTTGAAAGTCTTTTAGATAAACCTAATGGTTATCTTTCTAAAATGTCTTCTTGAGAAAAAGAAGATTGGTATAATTTTAAAGAAAAATATTTTCTTTCTAATGTTAGCTCTTTATTCCACATCATTAAAATGAGAAACATTCTACTTAGTGTGATTATGAACAAGGAAATGATAGAATTTATTATCAACTTGATAGGTTTTACATCTCTAATGTTTTCTTTTGAAAGCATATAAGAAAAGTATAAGTGCATATAGATGCCACTTTGTCAAATCATTTTCCTATTAGCATTTTTCTCTTTGGAATAGTATGTGTATTTTCAAATGAATGATAATATGTTAAAATGACCAAATGGGAAAGATATTTTAAAGTCTTTATGGAATTAAAAAAAAGCCTACTAGTGATGTTGGTTGGATTAGCTGGTAGTACTAAACTACTTGTAGAGTAAAAAATTATGGTAGATGATTTGAAAAGAAAAATATGAAGCATAAGTGATGAGCATCAAAGTGCTATGTCAATAGGCCCCTATTGACATAGCCTTGTTGATGGGTCCCTAGTGATGGAGCCCCATTTATGTGGTGTTGTACCATTGATGGGGTCATATAGACATAGCATTTGCTACAAGGCCACATTAGCACAACCTTGTAATAAAAATTATAAATATGAGCTTACAATAGTGTTTATGGGGATATCAAGTTATAGTAGTAGTAGAGATCTTATAGTTTTTCCATTTGAAAGTTAAAATATTTCTTTGAGTGTCTGCAGTAAGAGTCAGAAAGTGTATAGATCTTTATTTGAGCACCATTGTACTTGAACCACACCAGTGTGTATAGCAATAAAGATGAGCCTTTTGATCAAACCTTGTAGCACTTAGAATAGATTAATGATTTATTTATGCATTCATTATTTTCATTAAATAGATTAAACACATATGTATGACTACTTCAAGCATAAACATTTATTATCTTGGTAATCCTTGTAGTGTTATTGCTTGCTACAGCCAGTAGCGTAGCACTTAGTAACCGAAGAATGGATACATGGGTTCGGGATGTGTATAGAAAGTGGAACTAGATGCTTATGTTAGGACTAGTTAGAAACTAGTTAATTAGTTAAATTAAATTAGTTATTAAATTACTTCACCTTTCGATTTTAAGAATCAAGGAACATAAAACATAAATTAATAAAAATCATATGCCTCAATTACAGTTAACCATATCTTCATACCTCACAAGTGTAACTGGAAAGAAAAAAAATGATCATTAGGGTAGGGTTTACTTCTTAGACAACTAGTATACTCGAAGACATAGAGTCCACAGAATTTGACCAAATCATGCATGAACACTTCGTGATTTGTATGGTTGAGCATAGGGGTACCTTAACTACTAATCATTGGTGCTATTACTAGGGATTCTTTTTATTTGAGATGTCCACTATCTAGGATTAGTAAAAATCATTAACATCATTGGAAAAACATAAGGTCAACATCACTCTTACAAAATATAATTATATAAGCACACTGATATTCTAATTTTTTTTTTGTAAAATGTCTTCTTCTTTCAGGTGTGACAATGTTAAACTATTTATCCCTCAATAGCACAAGGTGGCATATACTCATCCAAATGAGTATGTGCCTAATTTCACCTTCATCCTTCACTAGGATGAACAAAAATGATGGCATGATATGGAGGGCAATAATGTAATGCCTCTTGATCGAGCTATGCCCATGATGTTGATTCAAACTCTTAAAAAATTAGGTATCCATGATCTTCAAGAGGAGTACATTGTGCATGATTATGACTATTGGGACTACTATTCCACTAAAACACAAAGCCAAATAGATTGACATTAGGAGAAGCAACATGAGTTTGTGAAGGGGAAACAGTTCACCAGTCCCTTGTTCCTCCTAAACCAAGATGATAATGAGGGCCCTTTTTCTAGAGTCTTTCAACGTGAAAAATCTCCACCCCTCCTTACTAATGATGGGGGTGTGAACATGAATATGAATTTTACTATTAAAAACTAGGTTTCGATAAAGATGGCAGTCAAGGAAAGGGCTTAGGCAAGTGAAAAGATGATAAGAAACCTGATGAACATGGCCATGACAACCAAAGGGGAGTTGATAGATGCCATGGTGGTCACAGTCCTCCTTCCTCTTCATCCTCTTCATTTGCATCTTCTTTTTCCTCTTTTTCTGATTTTGAAAAACATTGTAGAAGAAAGAATCAAAGAGGTGGGTAGTAGGACAATAATATTGATTACCATATCTACAATAATCGAAGAGGTAATAGAGGACATCATCAGTGACAATGAAATAATACTGATGATGAGCCTTTACTAGAAACTTGAAGCATGCTTAATATTCCAAAGGTAGTTAAGATCGCAACTAGGTATGCGAAAGATAGTCGAATCAAAAACTTAGACATGAACAACATCCCCAGATTTGTAGAACTATCTACAAGCCTTTCACAATGCTTGTTCCTTACAAAATATAGAGAATGACTAACAAAAAGTGAAGCTATTTCCTAGGACACTCAACAAAGAGGCACAAAGATAGTACTGGTTCTTAGAGCTAGAATCTATCCATTGATGGAGTACAATGCTTAAGCTATTCAATGATAAATATCAAATGTACTCCAAAGCATTTAATCTAAGAAGGAAAATTGAAGGTTGGAAACAAGGAACACATGAACCCTTGGATGCTGCGATAGGTAGATATTATTCTCTCTTGCATCAATGCCTTAGCCATGGTTATTTTTAGAGGAAACAACTCCACCACATTATAGTTGGGCTCAAACCAAAAACTAGAAGAACTCTTGGTGTTTATGCGTAAGGGAAACTATCTAAGCTAAGGGCTCATCAGATACAAAGGATGATAGAGTAGGTACCAAAAGAAGAAGATGAGTTGTGAAAAAAGAAAAGTATAGAAGAATATAATAAGGACCCTTCCATCAAGAAAAGGGAGGTTTAATTTTTTGACAAGGAGGAGTCACCACTTGATGAGGTGATGAATAGGGAAACCTTACGCATCCAAAAATCTATTTCTAACATTTTAGCAAAGGTTGATAAACTATGGGACTCTTTGGATGAAAAATTCAAAAATTGCTATGAAGATTGTTAAAGAATCCAAAGAGTAGAATAGTAATCATAACTATAGGAGCTAAAGAGAAGCTGAACGTTCCGACTAGAGAGGTAAGGACAAAGCTACTACAATAGAAGAAGTTGTGGAGATAGGCTCTGATGATGATGATGGATGTGACATCTACCAATACCAACATCCCAAGGAATGTTATCCCATTGTGTCACACTTAGAGGAGTCTAGGGTGCATGCTTTAAATCTATGACTAGTAAGAAGGTAAGAACCTAGAAGGTTTTGTTATCCTTAGGGTAATTCAAGGTAGTTCGATTAGCAACAACAAGATTACTATACAAGTGGAGCACCACCACAACCATATGAGTAATACTAGTAGTGGTAGCAACCACAGTCATGGGAAATGCCACTATAAAGATAGTAGTATTCTTATAGGCAACTAGATTCATATGGGTACTATGTTTATCAACTCATTTCTCCATGAAGTTTTGTTAGCCACATCTCATTCCAACATCACTATTACCATCAATAGTACCATCAAACTCGTTCACCATCTATTCATGGGAAGCACCCATATCCATACCACCCTCTACATCTGTCTACATACATTCCTCTACCCTTAAACCAATTACTTCAAACTTCATCCATTTAGGATGAAATTCCCCCATATCTACAGCAACAAAATGCTACGAGGGCTATAAATTTAAAAATAGCCTTTCAACCAAGTGGTTTGGATGATCAATCTAGAAAATGATCATTTTTTTGATCCAATAATCCTTCCAAACCCTCAAAACCTAATGTATATGGTCACCCTATATCTCCAACACCCTCATCCTTTACATCAAACATATTTGAGAGCCCTTCAAACCAAAAACCACCTTAGATCTGCATTGTGATGCAAACTCATGCTGTTTCCAATTAGATGAAGACTACTAAGCTTTCCACAAAATGATCTAACTTGGGAAGTCCTCTTATTTACTTATAGATCACTAGACATGAGCCATGAAAGGATTTTCTTGATTTTGGTTCTAGTGTCAACCTCATCTCTTATGATATGTATAAGGCTTGGAACCTACTAGCTCTTAAGAAGAGAAATATCTATTTGGAATTGTAGACTAGTCAATCACTATTCCTTTAGGGTTAGTGAAGGACACTGTGACCACAATTTGTGGGTAGTCCTATCCTACTGAATTTCTGGTGATCATGGTTAAAAACTACAAAGGTGACTTCCATATTATTATGGAACATGCATGGTTAAGCACTGTTGATACATGAATGGACATCAAGGACCTCTCCTTGGAAATATTCCACAAAAATGAATTTGGATGGCTTGAGAAGACATGAGTTCTATGCATTGTGTACAGTGATAATGGGTGAAATTGCATGTAGAAAATATCATCCATTAAAAGTACATTTCTTAAAACATGCAATCAGTGTGCACATGAAATTGATATCCAAAGGTGTTTTATGTTGTAGCCACAAAACAGGAGGGCACCTAGTGGTTGACAACTAACTTTGATAGTAGCACATTATGCATGGAACTATTTGAGAGCCTAACATGTGCTTATATTGAAGATATGGATGAAACTAAGCAAGTTCATCACCAATTCTTTGATGATGAAGCTCATGATACATGTTAGGAAGAGTTGGTAATCCCTGATAATTTCAAGCTAGAGTCCCTAGAGTTGAAAACTCTACCATCCAGCATGGAGTATGAATTTTTAAATAATGGCAAGATCATCATAATCAATGCAAATCTTGTTCTTAAAGAAATAGACAAGCTATTGGAGGTTGTCAAAAAATGGTCAACAATCTTTGCTTGGTCATAGCCTAAATTGATTGGAATTGATTCAAATATATGCTAGCATCATATCTACACTAACCTAGCCATGAAGATAAGAAGTTAGCAACAAAGGTGGTTGAACCCCAAGGTGAAACAAATCATCAAAGAGGAAATAGAACAACTCCTCAAGGTGGGGTTCATCTATCCCATTGTGGATAGTGAGTGGGTTAGCCCACTTGTAATTGTGACAAAGAAAGTTGATAAGTGGTGGAGCTGCATTGGCTTTAGGCTAGTTAATATGGCAACATTTAAAGATAATTTTCCATTTTCATTTGTGGACCAAGTGTTGGACACCATATTTAGGCATTGCTATTATAGCTTCTTGGATGGTTATAGTGGTTATGACCAAATCTAGATTACGCTAGAAGATTAGGAAAAAACAACATTCACAAGTCCCTAGGGGACTTTTGCATATTTTAGATGTCATTCAGTCTATGCAATGCTCTAGCAAAATTTTAATGCCTAGTCCTTTGTATTTTTTCAATAGAAAATTGGTAGCAGGGTAGAAGTCTTTATGGATGACTTCTCTACTTATGGGGCTACATTTGAGAAAGCCATGGATTTCCTTGAGTAAGTACTAAAAAGATGTTTTAAAATTAACCTTAGGATTAATTGGTAGAAAATCCATTTAATGGTCTAGAAAGTTCTCTTTATAGGAGCAACAAATAATTAAGTGCCCTCCTAGATGCCCTCCTCTTTATAGGAGTAGCCATTCCTTATTACCTACTCTTTGATCAATTTCTAGATGAACTCCTCTTTATAGAAGCAATAAATGACCAAGTGCCCATATAACCAAATGGTATGATGGAATCCTCACTTACCTTCTTACTTAGGAGATGCCACAAGATCTAGAATTTAGAAAGAAATAATAGTTTCTTCATCAGGTTAAGTACTCCATGGAAAACAATGAACACCTTTATAAGGTGTGCACTAATAGCATGGTTCATTGGTGTGTCCCTGATGCAAACCCATTACATGTTCTCTAGAATGCTCATGAAGACCCTATGGAGGTCACTATGCTAGGAGATGCACGATCATAAAAGTCCTAATGGTAGGATACTATTGGCCTATAATCTTTAGGGACATCCACTAGCTTGTTCGATCCTATGAGCACTATCAACAAGATGGTGGGATAACTGCTCGAATGGAGGGTCCTCAATACTGGACTTAACCACTAGAGCCCTTTGAAATATGGGGAATAGAATTCATGGGTCCCATCACACCCATGTATAATTGAAAGGCATACATCATCATAGCAGTTGAGTACTGTACTAAATGGGTAGAAGTAGAAGCCATCACCAACTGTACATCGTCCACTACTACTAGATTTGTACAACAAAATGTTGTAAACAAGTCTATGGTTCCATCTGCACTGATTTCAAACAATGGAACTCATTTTATAAGTGCCACTTTTTGAAAAATCATGCAACTCTTGGGGGTTGAACATAAATTAAAAACACCCTATCACCTATAAGCCAATAGTCAAGTAGAAGTAACTAATAGGGAGATTACAAAGATTCTAATAAGAACTATCAATAAATATAGGAGTGACTGGAGCACAAAACTCAATGATTCCATTTGGGCCTATTTCTCAATATGGAAACTCCCTATTGGCTACTATTCCTATGAGCTGCTGTATGAAAAATTGCCAATGCTCCTGACTCAATCCAAGCTCTGTACACTCTCAATAGCCTGTGGTTTGAATCTTGACCTAATTCTAGCACAAAAAGAAATATTGATCAACCTAGATGTGCTAGAAAAAAATCAATTAGTGACCTTATCTTTGAATGAAGTACATAAAGCATTTAATAAGCAATGTCATGACCTTAGAATACGAAAAGTAAAATTTCAATATGTTGATAAGGTTCTCTACTAAAACCCCACACACATACCCTAGGAAAGAAAGTTTCAAACATTAGGGAAGGGGTCTTATATAATTGATGAAACCTTTCCATCTAGGACCATGTTAATCTACAAACCTGAGAGCCCAAATAAAAAGCAGTTGATCAACATCCAACAAGTAATGCCTTTTCATGAACCCAAGCAAGCTAGTGCAACAAATACCTCAACGAATGGAAAACCATGCTCAAATTTTCATATCTCCTCCTTCTAACTTATCCATGGGGGAGATGGCCATCCATGCTAATCATCCATATGGCTCCTCATTTTTTCTATTTTTTTCCATGTATTTGATTTTTCAAGTTATTTATTTTACACCTTTTTTATGTTCAAATGTTTTCCTATTTTTATACCATTTTTTGTTTTACACCATCATTAGTACATTTAAATATTTCTTAAATATTTTACACTTTCTTATATATTTTAATATATTTTATTTGAGTGTGATTTTCAAATTTTTTCTAATAAATGTGCTTTGTGCCAATAGGACATAGTGGTCTTGTAGCTACTACTAATGGTGGTTTGAGCTTAATGTTTTATTTGCTAATGTCTGGTCTCTATTTTTAAATTTTTGTATTGATGGCTATGTCATGGTTTCTTTTTCATGGAACAGGAAGTGAGTCCATGACATCCACCCATTCATAAAATCTATGGTTTTTTTCTTATTTTGAAAGTTTGAGGTCCCTTTCATTAAATAAACTTTTAATAAATTGGTGACCTTGGTAGTTTTTGTAATTCATATGAATTCAAAGGTTTGTACAGGTGCAACTTCAAGAGGACTTAAGACTCTTTGTACTCTTCTACTTACTTGGGTGCTTGAGTGTTTCCATAGACTTCTTGCTATTTCATGACAACCAATAACAAGAAGTCAAATCAAGTCTTTACATGGTGTGGTTCCCATCCAAAAAATAAAAATAAAAATAAAAATAAAAAAATAGAAAAAAAAGCATGATGGAAATTCAAAGCACATCCCTTAGAAAACTAAATGGGCTACAAGCACTAGTTATGGGAGTACAAAAACATGTTACTCATGCCTAAAGGTCTCCTCTAACTAAGGCCCTCTCTCACTTCCTACTTCTCTTTTCTTCTTTTTATGAAATGGTGATTATTCTATGGGTGCACTCTTGTGTCTCAAAGGGGTGGATTATTCTTGGAGTGGTGATGATAAGCCAATAAAAGAGGTTGATTTTGGTCAAGGACTTTTTGTGACCTTAATTTGAAATTCCATTCCACCTTCCCCATCATCTGTCTCTACTAACCATAATTCACCTCACTATTGGTGTCCATGTTCTTAATTTGGTGTCTTGGTTTGATGTGCTTGAATTCTTAGATAGAATATTTTGGGTTTTGATCCTTAACTTCCACTAATCATTAATCACCTATGGGGACCATAGAATCCTTAGGTTGAGGTTATGTAAGGGCAAACAAGGCTTGTGCCTACTATGGTGAGGATCCACTTGCATATCTCGTGGTTGGGTTTGTTAAGCATCATATCCTTAGACATTATTGTGGTCCAAATCTTTTGTACATCCATATTCTACATCAAGCCATGTGCTCCTTTACATATTCTATTTAATAAACATATTCTCCATCAAATTTTTCAACTTTTGAGCTTTCAAAGATCCTCTTCAATAATTTCCTCCTATTCTTGGCTTTTCTAGAACTTCCATGAACCCCAAATTCATTGAAAATTTCCATGTATTTTTTAAGATATTCAAATTTCAAAATTTTCCCTACAGGCTCCATATACAGGGCCTTGTGAATGGAGTAGACTTGTATATGGGGCCCCATCAATGTAGTAAAAAAAATTTATATATATGTCTGATCTCACTTAGAAATTTTTACATTTTCTCACAAACACCAAGTGAGTTTTTCAAATTTTCAAAGTCGAAAACCTTCCAAATCTCGTAACTTCCTAACTATTTATCCAAATCATTCCATTATTCAACCCTATGGCTACTAGAGGTAAGCTCTTTATTGTGGGGGCTAGAAATGTGCCATTTTTGATTAAAATTTTTTTTCCATTTTTCTAACTCCTAAAAGGTTTAACTAAGAAATCAACTATTAAACACCAAATTACAAGACTTAAACCGTTTCAACAAGCTTTAGTGACATTTACAATAAAAATTAAAAAATAATTAATTTTCCATGGTCCAACCTTAGCCAAAGTGCAACTAACTAGCAAGAGAAGGTATTTAAAAATTTAAAGTTACACATTGTATTTACTAATCCATGGAGGTGTTGTGACCATAGATGGAACCCAAAGGAAAGCACATGCAGGAAGCAGGACCATCACAACCAAGGGAGAAATAACCTAGAATGGGAAGGGGCCAAGAATAGGCACAAGAAGAACCACTTGCAACCCATGCCATAGGTCCTCTTAGGAAAGAGGTCAAGGTGGAATCTATTTGAGAGATTCCAGAACTAGTAGTAGCAACAAAACACTCTAATTAGGATGATGCACTAGCTCAAAAGGTAAATCTTGAGGTTACCATGATAGAAGCTTGCTTGAATTAGATAAGATTAAGGGAGGTCCAAAAAATAGTGCTCTAGGAGTTAAACTTTGGCCCTTTCCTAGAGCAAGCACTAAGAGAAGTGCAAGACCAAGTTAAGGTCTCTCCCATGTGGCCAATCATCACTTCCACTAGGGAGTGGTACATGGGAGAGACATTCCTATTTTAGAACAATAGGAAAGCTAGTTCAATGGTCAAAATCAAGGACATCTCAGTGTCCTACTTGGTACAGGCTATTAGTAATGTGCTTGGGTTGCTAGAAACAGGGGCAACTCTTGCTGAGATTCCAATGCAGGTAGAACCTAGCATCAAGAAAGAATGGATGCGATGGTGCTATGGTGTTAACCATAAGGATTTTTGCATGCTCACACTAGTAGAAATGATACATGATAAGATTGCAACCTTCCACATCAATCCCATGGTTAGGCCAAGAAAAATCACCACCTTTTCTACCAGTGCATGAGTTGATCTGAGAGGAAGATACCCTATCAACTTTTCATAACTAATCTATCTAGAGATGGAGAAGTAGTTTAAAGAAAATGAATGTGGAAGGCAGACTCTCTCCTTTCCATTCCTCATCAAAAAAATTCTATCAGAGGGGAGGAATAGTTTGTATTATGAACAATGCTGTCAAGGATGCTTTGGCCACTAATTGGGTGAAGATGATGAAAGACAAGATTCTTTCAACTACCATTGAAGAAGAGAAGTAGCAATCACCACCTCCACTTGCCACTCAAAAAACTATGTCAAACATTACTAAAATAGCCAAATGGTTGTGAAAATGATAAGAATGGCTCTTAAGTTGACAAGAGTAATGAGTAGGCACAAGTGGTGGGGACCCATTCATGTACAAATTGGTAATGAGTCACCTAAATGAGGTGTACCAAATAATCAGCTTGATGGATGGAGGTGGATCTATTTTCTTAGTCTAAAGAAAGAAATTTCCTACAAGGTCAAATAATAGTGACAAAGAGGTCATAGTATCTCTTGTAGAATAGTAGTCACTCCCAAAAATATTTGGAAACACCATGACCTTCTCAGTACACTTGGAGAAAGTTGAGGGGGCAACAATATTGGTGATGTAGCACTAAGGATAGGAGATTGTAGTAGATATGGTTTTTGACTGAATAGTTGAAATCCTTAATGCACCTGTGACATCTATACCAAATTTCACTACACTCAAGGATGTGCAAACATATGAAGGAACCACAAGCAGTGGGATAAATCTAGCACAACACAAAGAACTGTTGGACTACTTGGTGGGAACTAGGTAACTACTTCGGATGTATTTGATTTTCTAGATAATATTACTACAACCCAGTCAAAGTTTCTAGATGTAAGGGAAAAGAACATTATCTTGGAGGGGTAACTTAAAATAGCCAAGGAGCTAAATCAATTCTTGGTTGATAAAGTTGCCAGACTAAAAGCCCTAATTGCTGATCCTACATTTTGCAATCTAATGTTGACAAGAGATGGAGCTATTCAATAGCTTCATACTAGAATGAAAGGGGTTGAGGGTGAAATGGAGATGATAGTGTTCTACCGATCCTTGGTAGAGGTCACACAACATAAAATTTAGAAGGCTTTGGATTAGATCCACTGGTAGAATATATAATTAACCATAAAGAACCATTGATTGTAGAATGTTGATGAGCACAAACAATAATTATTAAACTTTATACATCAATAGTAGGAGTAACTGGCTAGAGAAAACATAGAATTAAGAATATTGGAAGTGAAAAATAGAAACCTCTCCATGGAGGAGGTCTGTGCCCTTCACAAAAAAACTACGATCAAGATAGCTACCTAAAAATTGGAGGCTCTCAAATTTGAGATATTCATAGATCATTATATAGATTATGTTGGTCTACAAAAAGAAGTGAATGAAAAACACATCTAATTGACAAAGGAAAAAGTGAATGAACCTTCCAAAAATTCTAGTAAGAAAGAGAAGTTTCGTAGCCTATCGTTGATGGGATAGATGCCTATAAGAAGGTGGGAATCCACATGAAGGAGTTGTAGATTGAGGAGATGACAAAATACATGAAGCTTTCCAATATTTGATATGAAAATCTGGCCATGTTGATTATTGGACAACCATGATTAGAACTAGAAAAGTAGGTTGCCATCTCGTACTTGTTGTATGAGGCCAATTTTAAGCATAAAAAAGACACCAAGAAAAAGCTTGCAATGGTAAATGTTGAAATCAAAGTTCTCAAGAGTAAATACACTAATTAGAGATCTACCACTGAGAACCTAGCTAGAAGGATGAATGACTATTAGGAGTTTTAGAACATAGTAAGGGCATTCAATGTTGAATGTAAATAGTTCACTACCTAGTTTGTCAATGTAAAGGAGATGTTTTTGGTAATGCTCTATCTGTGGGATATCTCCATTCCATCCCACATTGGTGATGCCACATGGACTATGAATGATTCCCAGAGTAAGGAGGAAAAGATGAAGACATTAGTAGATGTTTTTTTCCTTCCATTGGAGGTTGCAGCCACAACAAGATAGCCATAGCTACCTTAGCTACTGCACGTGTTTGAAGTTGCTGAAGATCCTTTAGAACCCCAAGAGACTCCACCACCTAGGACTATTTGATCTTCTCCTTCATCTTCATTCCATTAGAGGATATGCTATCCAATTTTGAGTTTTCATGTTATGGTGTTCAATTCTGTGTCATGAACACCATAATTTTTTTAATGTGTTCATTCGTGGACTTGGGCACTTAGTTTTGTTTGTGGTGTCAAGCATCAGTTAATAATTCGATAACTTCCTAATTTTGTAAAGGAACATGAGGATGAGTTTTAATTAAGTTGTGGGGGTATGATGAGCATCAAAGTGTCACATTCATGGACCCCCATTGACATGACCTCATTGATGGGACCTTGTTTACGTGGTGTTGTTGGATCAACAAGGCTGCATTCATGTAGTAGTTGCTATGTCTAAAAGGCCCCATTAATGCATCCCTATAATAAACACCATAAATACAAGCTCATAGCCATGTTTATGAGGATATAAAGTCATATTATTAGTTGAGATCTTGTAGTTTTTTCATTTAAGAGTTAGAATATTTCTTTGAGTGCTTGTAGTAGGAGTCAAAAAGTGTACAAATCTTTATTTGACCATTGTTGTACCTGAACCACACTAGTGTGTATGGCAATAAAGATGAGCCTTTTGATCAAACCTTGCAGCACTTAGAATAGATTAATGATTTATTTATGCATTCATTATTCTCATTAAATATGTAATTAATTTAGCTAAATTAAGATAAATCAAACTTTAAGTAATTAGTTAATTATTTAAGCTAAATATATTAAACACATAAGTATGACCGCTTTGATCATAAACACATATTTGCTTGGTAATCCCAATAGTGTTATTGCTTGCTACACCTAGTAGTGTAGTGCTTGGTAACCTAGTAGTGGATATGTGGGTTTAGGATATGTATGAAAAGTGAGACTAAAGGCTTATGTTAGGACTAGTTAGAGACTACTTAAGTAGTTAAATTAAATTAGTCATTAAATTACTTAATCTATCTACTTTAAGAACCAAGGAACATAAAACATAAAATAATAAAAATAATATGCCTCAATTACACTTAACCATACCTTCGTACATCATAAGTATAATTGGAAAGACAATGAATGACCATTAGGGTAGGGTTCACTTCCTAGACAACTAGTGTATTAGAAGACATAGATTCCATGGAATATAACTGGATGGCATGTGAACACTTTATGATTTGTATGGTTGAGCATAGCGGTGCCTTCATTGCTCATTAATAAATATTAAGTTGAATAAGATCTCATAGAATTTATTAAAAAAATAAATTTAGATGAGAATTCATTAGGTTTTGAAACTTAAAATTCCTTGGCTAAAGCTTGTTATGCTAAATAGTATTGGAATGCTTTCAAAGTTAAAAGTGCTTTTACTAAAAGTCACATGTGTTGGCTAAAAATTGGAGATGAATCTTGGAAGAAATTTCTAAAATTTATAAAATGAAAGGGTCAAGTACCTAAACTCTAATCACTTTATATAAATGATTTCATTATTATAGATCTTGTGACTATTAATAAGTTTTTAGCAAATCATTTTTCTTTGATTTTTTATTCTAAATATTTTAACAAGGAATCCTTCTAGGCCTCTAGTACACATATTTTTCATCTTATAAAAAAATAGCATAAAATTATTATTGAAGTAAAAATTATAGTAAAATAAATCAAAGTAGTAACCTTTAGTTTATCATATGGTAAATCTCTAGGTTTTGATGATTTTCTAATTGAACTTTTAAAGAAGAATTTAGACATCATTGTAAATGATCTCTTTTATGTTTATTAAGAAGCCACTAAAAATTTTCTCTTAGGAAAAATATCAATAAATATATGATTCATCTTCTTCCTAGGAATAGAGATCTTCAACATGTTAGTAATTGAAAGGCTATTACTCTTCTTAAAAATACTTACAAAATTTTAGCTAAATATATGGCTTAGAAAATTTAGAAGATTATCAAAGATATTATTAGACCTAAGTAGACTAGTTTTGTTAAAGGTGGACATATCTTTAATAATGTTATTGCAACTTGGGAGGGAATGCAATGGTCTTCTGATACTAACCAAGATATTTCTTTTATTAAGCTAGATTATGGAAAAGATTATGATAAGATTGAATGAAATTTAATTATTTCCTATCTTTATAAATGTGGATTTGATGATTATTTTCTTCATTTTATCTATACCCTATTCAATGATGCTAATGCTTAATTTAATACTAATTTTGTATTAATTTCCTCCTTTTCTTTTCAATGGTTAGTTCATCAAGATTGTCCTCTAGCTTCTTATCTATTTACTATTGCTGTAAAATTATTTCACATAATGTACATTATGATCTAAAAAGGAATATCATTAAGAAAATTTTAATTAGTAATTAAGATATATAACTTCTTAATATATACTTTGTAGATGACTTTATTAATGATCAATAGTTTTTTGTAACATATCATAACTCTTTTGGCTAAGGTAGAGGATTACTACATGTTATCTAGCTCTTGTATCAATTGGCAAAAATCTATTCTTTATTGTACTAGTAATATTGATGAGTGGGTTACTCTCAAGACTTGGAAAATCTTAGAAAAATTTTCTATGTTTAAAAATTAGGAGTACCTTTTTCTTTTGAGCATAATCTAACTATTTTTTGGAATTATGTAATTAATAAATTTGAAAAGAAGCTTGACAAATGGAAATGAAAAAAACTTAATCTTATTGATAAAGTTTTAGTTATTAAGAAAATACTTTAGTTAACTCATGTTTATTACTCCAACTATTGGGCTCCTTCTAAAAATTCTTATGATAGAATTAATTGTATTATCTATTGATTTCTTTGATTTGCTAAGCAAGATAGGAAAGTTTTTTTTTAGTGTTGCTTGGAATATTTGCACTAATAGTGGGAAATATGGAGGACTCGATATCATTAATTGTTATAACCATGGTATTTTTTTGTAGAAAAATGAATTGCAAGGTACATTAATGGAGATGATATTTGGATTCATTTTTAAAGAAACAAAATTATGCAAGGAAAACATAAGAATGATAATAGTTAATCTTCTAATAACTTTCTTCACTATCCTTTTTTTATAGGTCATTTCTTTTCTTATTTCTTCACTTTTTAAACAAATTTTGAAGACATAGTGCAAATTTAGTAAGTATTGGAATTACAATCATATTATAGTTTCAAAATATATGCTTAAGAAAATTAACCCATGGTGGCTTTCTCTTAATGATAGAACTTGGGCTACTAATGCATCTAAATTGTGTACAATTTGGAGCAAACTTGATATCATTATTGTTTCTTATTAATGTATGTATGATTAATTACTTGGAATGAAGCTTCTAGCCTCTATGGTTCAAATAGAAAGAGGAAAAAGAATTTTAAAAAATTAAATTCTAATCTTTGAATTTACTTAAAGTTGATAATAGTTTACATTAGGAATTTCTACATATTTTTTTAAAGGATGGTAGATCTATTTTTCTTTTTAATTTAAAAGTTACTTATGGAATTATTAAAAAGAATTATTTTATTTAAAAAAATTTAATAAGGCCTAAAAAATACAATTATCATCATACTTTTGTATAAGGAAAATGAAAGATATTTGAAGAGCTTCTAGATTTTTTAAAATTTGTATTTTTATGGTATATTATTCATCAAGGTGCTTAAATCAATGCTCATCTTAAGCATATGAGAAATGTTTCTCCTCAATATCCTCTTCATAGAAGTGAAGACTCATTTTCTCATGTTTTTTAATGCTCTTTTTCTTAGCTTTATTGGAAATGAACATCTAGAATTTGTAATAAATTTCAACCAAGCATTAATGAATTCATTCTTAGTGATTAGCCTACTTTATGTAGCTCCTTTCTATGCATTTCAAAATTTCTTCATCACTTATTCTCTACTCTATGTGAAAGTTTTAGTGTGTAGTTATTTTTTATAAGCTTTCCTTAAGAGTCAAATATAATATTCTCAAAATGTCACTTTACAACTATAACTTTAAGAAAATAAGCTCTTGATAAAAGATGAATATTTAATTAATTTTTTACATTATTAATTTTTTTTTATTTTAGGGGCTCAAGGATGAGAAGGTTTTAGCTTTTATTGCTATTTATGCTTTGTTTCTTATTAATTTATTCTTTTATCTTTGGAAAGAGTTTTCTCTTTTCTTTATAAAAGATCATTTAGTAAGAAATGAATACCCATCAGAATGATTTCGAATAAGAGCAAGGATTGATACTTTTCCTACCCCATAGGGGAGGTTTTTTAGAATTGGTTGTAAGGATAAAATCTTAAAAAGACATTCTTAAAATTGTTAGGATTTTTCTTTTAACTTTATTTCCAATGATCTAATGTATTCTAATTTTTTATAATATTATTATTCATTTTTAAGGATTTTATTCCCCCTTATAAAGTTCTTATTGGAAAATCTATCTTGGGATGTACTGATATTACAATTATTTTAGGGTTCCAACATCCTCCTACTATAGTTTGTTAGTATCACATGGGTCTTTTAAGCCTTCTTTAACCTTTTGGATCATTTTATAATTTTTGATATTACAATTTTTGTTTTTGGAGCCTCTTTTATTTCCATTAGGATAGGAAATATTTTTAGCCTATTTTGACCTCTTGGGAATTTTAGAGCCTCTTGGGTCTCCATTAGGGTTGTGGTTGATTATTAGTCTCTCTTGATCTATTAGATATTTTTCTTCTAGGGAATTATATTTTTGGTATTAGAATAGATGTCTCTAAGGGAATTTATAATGGATATGTCTACAACATGAGGAGATTGATCCAATACTTAGGATTGCATGCATGTTCTTTTTTAGGAATATTAATCCATCTTCCAATATCTATCCTAAATTAATATAAACTCAAGTGAAGCTTACTGATTAAGTTGTGAGATTTGGTTGTGATTTTAGTTGTAAGATAAAAAACTTCTAAATTTAGCTAATTACCTCTAATATGCTCTAAGTAAAATTTATTCTTGCCTTTCATATTTTACCATAAATTTCCTAGTATTTTCTTCTTAATTAAGTTGCATATGTACTTAGGATTACTTTCATATGATATTTAGTGTCTTTAGTCATTAATCTTTTGTATCTTGAATAATTACCCTAGAAAATTTTATTTCCTTAAATTTTGCTAAATCTTGAATATATCTTAATGAATTGATAAAGAGTTGTATACCTTTTAAGGAGAGTAAGTCATATTTTGAAAGCAACATGGTATATGGTGTTTGTACCTTCATCTTCAATTCATCTAGTAAAAGTATTTTTTACATCCTTTTAATAGCTTGCCAATTTTTTATACAAATGTCTAGCCCTCATACAACATGTACTATAAGATGAACAACAAGTTGAAAAATTTTTATTTTAACCTTCCAATCATATAATCTTAATGATTTATATTTGGTTTTAATTACATATAAATTGATAAGTGCTAGAGTAATCCTACTCAATCATAAGAATCAAAAGCATT
This sequence comes from Gnetum montanum, assembly GCA_015680685.1. Classification (NCBI taxonomy): domain Eukaryota; kingdom Viridiplantae; phylum Streptophyta; class Gnetopsida; order Gnetales; family Gnetaceae; genus Gnetum; species Gnetum montanum. The sequence goes on from MNCI01020044.1 coordinate 1,186,053, forward strand.
CATGCATGATTTGGTCAAATTTCATGGACTTAGAACTAGTTGTATGCCTTAGATAACCAAGCACTAATATGTTGATTATTGTCTTTCAAATCACACTTGTGTGGGCATAAGTTATATGGTTAAGTATGACTAAGATATATAATTTTATTTTTTATTATTAGAATTTTTAAAGTATTAAAATATCAATCAACCCAATCTAAGTGTAGAAAGTAAATCTAGTCTAGCCTAAGTATGTGGTACTTATTTTTGATTTACCATATACATGTTGAACATGTGCTAATATTACTAGTGATGGGACGTGATATCGCATGGGCTGCGATATCGCAGTCCGTCACCATGTCTATAAATAAGAGGTAGCTCTCCCTTTTTTGGAATATTAGAGTTAGATTGTATCAAAACTCTGGTAGTTTGATCCCTCCAGAGATAGATTATTTTCCTTTGTCTGCCTGCAGTGTGGTGAATGTAATTGTATGGCATCCTTTATTCGAGTGTGACGTACTTGGACACGCACATGATTGGCAATAAAGATCGAGATTACTTCATCATTGCAACATTCACTTTGCTTATTTATTTATTTATTTATTTGTTATTTACTGCTTTCCTAATTAGTTTCTCTTACCCTTAAACTCATATGCACTTGGTAATCCCAGTGGTAGTCATGCACGAAGTCCAAGATGTGTATGGATGATTAAGGAATAGATGCTCATCGCACTTAGGCTAGATTAGATTCTCTTACCCTTTCTTCCCTAGCTTAGCTTAGTTAATATTCTCTTTCTATTTCCTTCAGGAGTAGCATTAGATTAGGAACACATCATACACCTCACTGTGGACTAAACCATACGTGAAAAATATAATACTAGTCCAGGTGGGAAGACAACGAACTACAACCTAAGGATAACTATCTAGGTGCCACAACTAGTCTGTCTATGGAGTTCAACTAGATCGTGCGTGAGAATGTTTGTATTTGTATGGTTGAGTGTAGGGGTACCTCACCACTCATCATTGGTGCTGTTGCTGAGGACAGTGCTAGTTATCTAGATTAGTTATATCATACAAGGTCGTTGTAAAGGACTTAACAATATATCTCTTAGAAAGAAGTAATTATAAAAAGTCACATAAATTCACACACAACAATGCCTCTCCTACAAGAACACAATAATACCACACTTAGTGAGAAAGTTCATTGGAGAAACAATGAACTATATGATGATGAAGATTGGAGTATACAACCTAAAGTGGGGGTTTCCTATAAACATGAATGAAAACAACGTCATTCCAATACACAAAAGCCTAAATTACCCAATGACGATGAAGCCCCACTGGCCACTACAAGCTTAACACAAATAAAAGAGGTTGTTCGAATCTCACGTAGGCATCATAAAGAGAGCCATCTACCAAGGCTCGATTTAAAAAACTTTCCTACTTTTTCAGGAGGCTATGACTTAGATCCATATTAACATTTACAAGCCTTCTATGATGCTTGCACATGGAATAACATTGATCATGGTTGGCAAAAACTTAAGGTTTTTCCTATGACACTTGTTGACCAAGCTAAAGTATGGTATAGATCGTTAAAACCAAATTCAATACGACATTGGCCAACAATGCTAGAAGTTTTTAGTGAAAAATATCAAACCCATGCAAGAGTGTTAGCCTTAAGGAATCAAATATAAGGATGGAAACAAGAACAACATGAACCCTTGGAAATGACCTTAGAAAGATATTATGCACTATTAAACAACTGTCTAGGCCATGGGTTTTCCAAGGAAAGGCTAATGTAACATATCATTAATGGGCTATGTAATGAAACAAAAGAGACCTTAGGAATGTATGCCCAAGGTCAACTATATGAACTACGAACCCATCAAGTCAAAGAGCTTATTAAGAGGGTAGCAAAAGAAGAAGGAGAAATGTCTAGATGGGAGAGTGTTGAAAAACATCAATGGGACCAGAATCTCAACTTAACAAAGGTCCATAATCATAAAAAGAAGAAACCAACTAATCTTAAGGTGGAAAAATCATCTTTTCCAATACAAAAATCATTAGAAGAAGTCGAGGCAAAGATCAATAATATGTTGGAATGGATGTATCAAAAGTGAGGAGAATTTATCAAAAATATTGGAGATAAATTTTTAACAACCCAAGAAGTAGGAAAAAATAATAGACAATCAGAAAGAAGGGATAAGGAAAATAAGAGCTCAACTACTGATCATACATATGAATGCAACATATGCCTGTATGATCATCCCAAGGGCCAATGCCCAATATTGTTACATTTACATGAGCATTAGGGAAACACATTACATCCATAGTTCGTATAAAGATACTGTGTTTGATCATAGTGGCAAAAATCCCAGTCGTGGGGGAATCCACCCTTAGACTGGAGACACCCTTCATATCATCTAAATCCAAATTCTTATCTTGTTCAACATCCTGTTTCTCCAACTAGGCTAATGCACTTTATCTCACCACAGTACCATTCTCTTCAATACTATCAACCCATGCCTCCAACACAACCACCACCTTGTGCACCATACACTCCTCCTAATTTTCAACATTCTCATCCTTTCCCTCCTTCCATAGTGCCACCAACTATTCCTAAGGTACTTGCACCATAGCAACAACCCATGAACAGCACTTGTGCTCTTGTGCTACTACTTCCAACAGTAGTGAAAAACCTCAGCAACATCAAAAGCGTCCCTTCTTTAAACATGACCGTAAGAAGGGACAACACAATTTCAAGGCCACTGCATCTTCCAACCTAGCACAAGTCCCACACTGTGGTGCACCCTTAGCTTCAAACCCAGTGCCTCATGTAACTTCATCAGGGCCACCAACTCACACTCCAACAACAATCCGACCCAATGAACACAACTATGGAGAGTGACAACCAAATCCTTGCATACCATGTAAAGATCTCAAACATCATAGTGGGTCAACTCATTATCCAGGAACTACATCGTATAAGGTGCCCCAATATGCTTACTACCATCAAGTGTGTGAACCCCAATGGGGTCAGTATGGACCAGTTCCAATACTTCCAACATGCAAGGATCCTCAACCTTCATTTATTAATCCTTACCATACTCAACCATTTAGTTATGGGGGATATCCCCCATTTCAATAACAAGAAAGATTAATAAATACTTTTTATTTTATTTTATTTAATTTTTACAACTTTTTGTTTTCCAGTTTTTCATTTTTAAACTTTTTGTTTTATCTTTTTATTTTTTTATCTTTTTGTAGTTTTGTCTTTTTACGTTTTTGTAATTAATCTCATCTATGAATAAAACACTCATGTGGATCATTGGTTGAGGTGTGTTGTATGTTATTACATCATGAGTGATCAACTATTTTGAACAATGAGCCCATTACACCCACTTATCCACTCTACAAATAAGAGGTTCTGTTCAAGGGTACAGTGATATTCTTGAAATTCTTAAAACTTAAAATTAATTTTGTGTTCATTGTACCTAGAATGAAGAAGGATGGACCAAGAGGGAATGATTAGGGTGTGACATTAAGGGGATTTGTGGATTCTCTTTGGTGATGTTTGTGGGAGTTATCATGCAATGTGCTTGTACCAAGATCCTTGTAGATCTAATAAAAATGGAAGTAAGAGTAATCAAAAGGGCACTTAAAAATTAATGCTATGCTAGGGGGTCCCATTGGAAAGAAATGCATCCATGCCTAAAGGTTGGTGGCTTCTCTTGATTAAGCAATCAAAAATAGAAAAAAAAAGAGAGACAAGAAAAACAAAGTGCCACAAAACAAAAGTCACTCCTCCCTTGAACCAAATGCCAAGTGATTGTATGCCTTGTTGTTATGGTACTCTCATAGTTGATCATCATGGGATGAAATAATGTGATGTCACTGATTAGAGGAATGGACTTGGTCATGATCTTGGAATGACTGGTTAATGACACATTAATCATGCTTACACGTAGGATTCTCTGTGCCCTGTGTCAATTACCTCATGTCCCAATCTCTATGATCCCTTCTATACTTCGTCTCATCTCACTATTCGTGTAATTGTTTCTCGTGTCTCGTGTAGCATAGAATTTTCATCTCATTCTGGTGACATTTACATGCGTTTATTTTGTGGAGTTCGTGCAGATTACATTTAACCCTTCTAGTTCCCACGGACACTTTAAGTGTGGTTACACAAGGGCATTATAGGTTGGAACATGCTTTGGGGAGGATCCACTTGTGTAATATTTTGTAATTCTCACTTATGACATAGCTCTCACACACCATTTCTTACCCTTAGCATAATTTTTCAATTGATTTTCTTTCCCTACTATTATCCCTCTGAATATCCATGTTCCTATGTACTATCACATAACCTTTTTTTTACCACCCAAGGTTTTATCAATTAATTACACTCACTCATCATTATTTGTGCCTTCAAAACCATCTAATTACCAGAGAACCCATTTCTAATAGCCAAATTTCCTAAGTTACATCGTTTAATTTCAGAGAAATATTAAAAATTCGGTACATTCTCTAAGTGCCCTAACATCGATGGAAATATATGTACATGATCCCCTTGTTCTAATCAACATCATTTGCAACTGTTCATGCAAGGGAAGTTTTTCAAATTTCTCTCTACGACTTGTGATTATGCATCCCTTGCTTTCCTATTCATAACTCACTCGCTAGTACTCCGATTTTCATTCTGTTTGAACCTTCTTGAACTCGGAGTGTTCAGTTTAGTCATGGGGGAGGGACACTTGCCAAAAAAGTTCTTAACTTTTTTGAAATTTATCATTTCCCAAAGGACATCAATTAGGGTAATTAACTGTAACACTTAGAATAATTGTGCCTAAGAATCATTTAATCCCTAAGTATGCCGAGAAACTAAAATGGAAACCACCTAAGTCACAAGACTTATTATTACAAACTTTTGGGTACTATCACACGTGATAACATAAGATCATTAATTAAGGTAAGAAGTAAGCTATAACTTAACTTTAAAAACAACCTTATTAACGTTTGGCCCCATGTGATTGCAGATGGCCCTGAAACATGGATAACAGGAGGGTCCTACCCAAGGTGGAAGTAAACGAGCTCGAAGAGGTGAAGGACAAGTTCCTACTGAAAAAAATGCAAAGTAGGAGGAACAATAATTTAGCATCCATCAAGAAGACCCTACTGCTGTACAATCAAGGTAGTCAAAAGAAGGAGCTGCTGATGTGTTTGAAAAAGGACGATATCTCACATTGACCTAGGATTGTATTCAGACCATCCATGAAAGGTCCATATTCACTGTAGTGATCATGGAATTAAACTCTAGACCTTTCATAGAATTTGATCCAAAGGCCATTAGGGATCACCTCAAAGGATCCCCATTATGGCCTACCCTCTCTAAAAGCGGTGCCTGGTACTTAGGGGAAATGTACCAATTTTGGCACAATAAATAAGAAGGCACCACGGTTAACAATTGTGGTGTGACTATTGATTTTTTTGTTCAAGCCATTTTGGAAGTGTTAAAGCTTCTGAATATAGGGCCAAAGGTTTCATAGAACCAGCTAGACACTTTTANTAGGGGATGATGCCACAATGTGGGAAGAAAATAAAATAAAGACACAACACACAGAATATGATACAACTACCAAAACTTGGAACTCATGAAGTTCCTAGTGGCAATGGCTCCTCCATAGGTGTCTTTCCCTTTTTCTTGTGCTCCAGGTCTTGGGATTTGATGGCGTTGAAGTATGGCCTGGAGTTTCTCCTCTAGTAAGGCCTTGAGTGCCTTGGCACGTGTGTGCTTGTGCCATAGAGNGGAATATTAGAGTTAGATTGTAGTGAAACTATGGTATTTTGATCCCTCTAGAGATAGATTATTTTCCTGTGTCTGCCTGGAGTGTGGTGAATGTAATTATACGACATCCTTTATTTGAGTGTGACGTACTTGGACATGTACATGACCGGCAATAAAGATTGAGATTACTTCATCATTGTAGCATTCACTTTACTTATTTATTTATTTATTTATTTATTATTTACTACTTTCCTAATTAGTTTCTCTTACCCTTAAACTCATCTTAGAACGCAGAATGAGTATGACTTGATTACGAGCATTTAAGTGTGACTACTTGGTAACCCAGTGGCATACCTAGGATCTATGCTTGGTAATCATAGTGGTAGTCATGCAAAAAATCCAAGATGTGTATGGATGATCAAGGAATGGATTCTCATCACACTTAGGCTAGATTAGATTCTCTTACCCTTTCTCCCTTAGCTTAGCTTAGTTAATATTCTCTTTCTATTGCCTTCAGGAGTAGCATTAGATTAAGAACACATCATACACCTCACTCTGGACTAAACCATACATGAAAAATATAATACTAGTCCAGGTGGAAAGATAGTGAACTGCAACCTAAGGATAACTATCTAGGTGCCACAACTAGTCTATCTGCGGAGTTCGACAAGATCGCATGTGAGAATGCTTATATTCATATGGTTGAGTGTAGGGGTAACTCTCCACTCATCAACTAGGTTATCAGGTGTTTCATCACTAGGCATACCAAGTGATCCACTTCTGGTATTATTAGGCATAAATAAATTATTCTTGGTATTATTCATACTCATGCAAAGAAACTAAGTACAATGGAATAAAATATTTAACTACTTACATGAAAAGTAAGTGATTAGGTAAAGTAAATTATATAGAAGTAAATTGAAATTCTAATTTAAGTGTTGTAATGGATGGGACAAAGCTTGATTTTTTTATCACCATGTAAACATATCTACATACATCATGCACTTGAATAAAACTTCATATACTTCATTTAATCCACATTATGAAAACTCAAACAAAAAATTATAACTTTTGCATAAAAAAATTGCAAGTTTCTAGCCATTAGAAGAACAAAAATCGTGACATAAATGTAGTAGATGCATGTATTTATATAGGTATTTTTGAAGATTGTGTCAATGCACTTTAGACTACATCAACACATATACATCAATGAGGTTGTATCAATATATATGCATCAACATAATTGACAAATTTATTATTCATCATACTCCTAAAACCAACTAAAAAGTTTTTCTTAAGTCAAAAAAATTAGGATAAATTTTTTTACAAAATTGGGAAAGTATGAAATGATTGATTGAAAAATAATTGAGTGCCACATGACATAAAAATTATTGAAGTGGTTTTACAATTAAACCAATAAAATAGGATACATTACAAAAATGACCTTAGCTAATAGGAAAAAAATTATTTGAAGGTAGATGCCTTAATATTTTCCTTGAGGTGATGAATCTTGTGGCTTCTCCTCCTCCCATAGCTATTGCTATGGCTATCTTACTATTGCTACTACTTTGTTTGGTAATATGAATGCATCCATTAGTGCTCCATCTTTTCTTTCTTGATCCTATATTTGTTAATTATCCAAGATTCATCATGTTCAGTGGATGATATAGCTATATCCTAGGGGTAAGATAAAGGAGGGAATATCTCCTAAGCATTAATATACTAGACATAAAATTTTTTGCATTTTATGTCAAATAATTTTACTAGATTTCTTAGTGGCTAGTGGTTTTCCATTCTCTTAGCTAGGTTCTCTATGATTGCTTGTTGATATCAAATTTGAATGTGAAATATCAAGCTCCACATTAACTACCTCTAGCTTTTGCTTTGTCTACTTATAACTCTTGCGTTCACCTTCATACAAGAGGTATAAATTGACCACCTACTTCTCAAATTCTAACATTGGTCTCCTAGTAGTGAGCATTGCTGGATTTGCATATTAGAGGTTGACAAGCTTCATGTATTTTATTATCTCTTTAAATTGCAACTCTTTTAGGCATATTTTAGCCTTATTATAAACTTTAAGTCGATCAAAGATGGGTTGTTTTGCATGTACTTCTACCATTGAAAGATTTCTATTCTTAGCAGCCAACCTTCTCAAATTCTAATTTACTTTGGAAAACTGCTTTTTCTAGTGCTTAAGGTAATCTTCAAGTTGGTTTTTTTTATTTCCTACCTTTAGTAGTATTTCATTTTCTTTGGTCAGTTCTTTATTCATTCGATGTGCTAGGATAAGATCATTATTAGTATTATGCATCATTACATTTGATAAGGGTGCATTGTAGATAATATTTTACTTTTCTTTTATAATCTTCTTTTTGATTTTTCTAAAGCTTTTGACAAGCTTTATTCCTAAGCAACTCTGGTTGAAGAATTGTAGGGCCAAACAAGAGGGATCTAGGTTACACAACATCTTTTACAACTAATGGTTATGGTTGATGAGCTCTAGTAGTTGTGCCTTAGTATTAGAAGCTTGCCTCTTATCTCCAAAAACTCAAATTAGATTGTAGAAATGTCATTTGAAATGTTAATTATCTTCACAATTAATTGCTTATCTTCTACTAGTCTTTTTAGCATCTCTACATTCTTTACCATTGTTATTCCTCTTGTTCCAATTCCTATAGACATTTGGATGTCTTCCATTGTAGCAAAGCTAAGCAGAAGTGCTATAATAATCTTTAGTACTTTTCCAATATGATCTTCAACCACTTTTGCATTTCTCATTTGTCGATTTTATGACCTGATTACCATTGATGTACCTTCTCTTTCTTTTAGTATTCCTGATAAGGCTAAAACACTACATAAAATATCTAGCACTTGCTCCACAAATAAGGATACTAGGACTTCTCCAATGGTAGGTTGAGCATATATAGTGGCCTATATTCTCTATGTTGAGAATAAATTAGCCAAATCATGTTTAGGCCAGCTAATGGTTCTTGCAATGTCATTCATGTTAATTATGGCTAGATGATAATCTTATTGCGAAACACCACCAGATGCTTGTTATTGTTTCTCAATAAGTTATTTTAGATACTTCTTTGAACTTGTAATGTCTTTGAATAGTGGTGGTTGTGGTGATGCTTCATCTTCCTAGAACCTTGGTGGTTCCTTCTTCTTCATCATTTCTTACCAAGATGTAGTGGAAGCCCTCCAAAGTACATTATTTTTATAGATAAAGATCCCTTTCCCTTTTTATAGTTTCTTGATTAGGAAAAGAAAGTGGAGTATCATTTTCACCTTTTTATTTTTCTTAAATCATTTCATGATTTTTAAGATGATTAAGTAGGGTATAGTGACAAAGAATTTTTCACTATACTCAGCTATATTAAGATATATCATTAGATTAAGATGGTATCTTAAAATACTTTCTCTACCTTTGTCATGGTGTTATACTCTTTGTAATTAACATTGTAACATCATTGGATCCACTTTTTTGTTTTACCTATGCATCTAAAAATGTAAATATCTATGTGAGTTTTACCTCTTAAATGAGAAATCCCAAGGCCTTTTCTTTGGCTAGAAGATAGTAGAAAATGATAACATATTTTATTTTTACTGTCATGTCTCCTTAACAATTATTCATAGTGGGTATGTTTTGCGAAGCTACCATTTCCTACTAGTGAAAATTTTGGGCCAAATTAAGGACATTTGCAACTACACCTTGAATTCTTGGAGCATGAAATTCAAGAAGAATTTAAAGTTAGATTCTTGGAGAATTGAACTCTAGATCTCTTTGTATTTAAATTTTTCTAGGTAAGCCTAAGTGATCGTGATTTCTAGGATTAGCATGGGTCTAGAAACTTCATCTTGTCTAGACTATCTTGTTTCTATAGTAGAAATTTGGCAAATAGATTTCAAGTTTGATTCTTTCCTTAGAGGTATAGTTGCATGTATGACCTTAGTTACTTATTTAGCTTGTTGTTGTTGCTATTCTCATTCTTTTGTTAGATTCTTGTCCCTTGGTTGTAAGGGTCCACCTACTTGGAGGCCTCATTTTAGTATAATTTACAATCACATAGATGACCATGGATTCGCCCATATCATGGATACAAGGTTTGATATCCTTTTCTCATACTTAGCTTAATTCATGAAATATGTGTCTTTAATGATTTGAAGTGATTGCAATCATATGATTATAAGGTTTTAAGGTAGGTGTAAATGTTGTTAATCTTAATTAATTTTATTATTTTAATTCAACTTCCTTTTGTGATAATTTTAGGATATTGAAAAAGTTTCAAAATCCTTAGTTTTACTGTCTTCATGATGTAGAGCTTAATTCTAGGATCTCATAGCCTTGAAAAAAAATCAATTGTATGAGTTAGTAGATATCGTGCTTAGAGTGCTCTAGGCTCTTGGAACAGAAAATACTCCTTTCTCTTCTTGAAGAAAATAATGAAAATTAGATAATTATTAAGTGTTTTTATAGTATTTTTTAGCTACATTAATGAGGATCATTGATGAGGATATGTCAACATATCTATTTTTGTTGATAGGAATGCATCAAAATGATTTAGGTTCAAAATTTTCAATGGAATTTTTGGCCTATCTTTACAAATTTTGAAGTAATTTAGAAGTTGAATAAAAGGAAAAAAGAAGATCTTGACATGATGATAAAATTTTTGAGGTCTATTTACAGGTTCATATGTGTTTAGAAACATCCATAACATGAATAGGATTTTAACACATAATTTTCATAAGAAGATAAAATGAAAATGAAAAATGCATTGAAATTTGGAATTGTAATGAAATGTTTTGAGTAACTGAAGATGGTGTATAACCTAGATGTATAAAAGGTATATCATTTGGTTCTATCCAAATTAAGCTCATACCTATGATACCCTTGTATAAATATTTTATAAGGTGTCCATATTCACAATGGAAATTAACTATTGATTAAGGTTATAAGTCACATTGTCACAATAATTTTCTTTGCAATCTTGCAGTATACTAAATAAAATCATAAGTAAAGTTAATACATGTAGTAGTGAGGTGAATAATGGAATAAAAATAAATTATAGAGATAAGGGCATGGTGTTGGACCTAGAAAATTCAATTTCTAGAATGAAAATAAAAAATCCTAGGTGTTAGAACACTTTTAACATAAAATCCAAAGGGCCTCTGAAAATGGGATTCAAGGTATCCTAGATAGTCTTGTCAATCACCTAGAGACTTACAAAAGTGTAAATAGAAATAACAATGAAAATATAAATGTAAATGTAAACAAAATTGAAAATGAAAAAAATAAATGGAAATGAAATTGAAGTTGCAGATCCAAAATGAAAATAGGCATGGAAATGAAAACATAAAGTAAACTTTTCATAACATGAACTATAACTTTATTAAAAATGAAAATAAAGAATAAGGTTCATGAAATACAAATTTTGTGCTAAGAGCATAAGAAGTTTCTTGTAGGAGCTTGACGTCTATTGGAGATGGTAGAATGTGTTCCAGGTCAACTCAACAATCCAAATTCCTCTCAATTCCAATTTCCAACAACTTCCTATTAGTTTTCACTAGAATTAGTAATGTGGTCATAAATGGTATTCCACTTTTGGTGCAATGGTATTACTTGGGAGTCTCTATGCCTAGTGTAGTACTAGTTTTGCTACCAAATTGATTACAAGATTGCAAAGGCTTTTTGGCTAGGAAAATGCAAAAAATGCTATTTCTTTTGTCCAATTCTCATTGGAATAAGGTGTTCATGTTGGGTTTATATAGGATGGAATTGTCTATTTTTGGGTCCACACACCATTATCATGATTGATGACCAATTGGTGTTAGTTTGCAGTTTACAATAGTTACAATTTTTGACATAGTTTCCATTTATAGTATGTTTGAATACACTGTAGTCACAAAACCCATTTGTTTACTATAAACAGTAAATAGATTTTCATGATTACACTAGCGCCATCCTCAGGTTTTGGTGGACTCTGCTGAGGTTGTTAGGAAATGACAAAAATTATGGAAAATGTGGAAAATGTTGGAAGTAGTGGGAAATTTTGGGAATTGTAAAAATGATTGGAAAATGCTCATCCCATTGGGAAATGTTGTTCGTCTTAGCCATATGCAATTGCTAAATACTTGGGATGACTATACTAGCAAGTGTTGGGATATGGAAATGGAAATGGAAAATGCCAACAATTCCAAAATGAAAAATCCTAGCAGTTTCAAAATTGCATTTCCATTCGGTTTTGGTGGTGAATTTTCTAGATTAAAATTGGAAAATCCCATCATCTTTCAAAATGGAATAGGACTTCATAGATAGAATTAAGCTTCTTAGATGGAAGTGATGGTTCCAGCATAGTTGGGGCTATACCCCTACAAAACCCCATGAAAATGCTAATTTTGGCTCCTCCCAAAGTAATTTCAGCATTCCCAGGCCTAAATATAAACATAAGGTTCCTTGTTCCACTTGGGAAGTACAACAACAACAACTTTTCAGGTATTTTTCAATCCCAAAAAGTTGAAGTATGTAAGATTGTAGCTAATGGAATACATATCTCACATTCATAGTAAAAGTTTGCCTCAAGTTGAAAAATGGGATTTACAACATGAATTTTTGGTGCTGTTTCATTAGTCTTTCTTTGTTGATATTTGGAGGATTGACCTAAGAGACATTGACAAAGAATAAAAAACACCATTGCAAGTCCATCACCAACATTCCCCCTCCACACTTGATTTAGTAGTATCAAACCATGCCCAAGAGTGCTTGTGATGATGGGATAAGGTTAAAATAAAGGTTATTGTTAGCTATAGAGAAACAATATAGGGTTAACAATGAGTTCGAAATGTTGACATCATGTTTATGATATGGCATTAACATGTTGATCAATTGATAAAGGCTTCACAGTTCATGTTTCGAAGTGTTGGTCATTTGGAAATGTATTTGAGCAAGCAACATCTCACTTCAAGGTCTCTTTGGCTATTAGGCTTCTTTTTTGGCATGTTTGGAGCCATTATTTTATCCTTATAGGATTCAATGGTTGTTTTTCCTCTTGGAAATTTGCTTTCCCTTTTATTATTATATTTTTATTGGGTGAAACCTTCATTGGGTCTCTTTGCCAAAGTTGATTTTGAATTGATTTTCCCATTGAGTGAGATGTGTTACACTCGATAGAATTAATGTCTTCACATCGAATGAATTTTGTTACATTCAAATGGATTTAATAAGTGGGGTATGATGAAGGGATGTCATATGACCACAATGCATGAGTTTTACACATTGTTCATTATTGTTGCTTAAGATAAGGAAGGTTATATTAGGCTATGGTGTTGGGCTCAAGGAAATGGTAATGGAAATGATATGAAACAAGCACTCTTGATATGGCATAATAAACTCACATAGTCTTGTGCATTGAGGTCATGTGGTAACTTCTTATCATAATGCGTTGCACTCTTGCAATGACTCATAGGCTTCATCTTGCAAGCACAACTCCAAAAGAATAAGAAAATTGACCAAGGAAAACATGTTTTTATAGTTCAATGGATAAGGCCATACAAAATAACTAGCAAACTAGTCCACTAAAAGTCACCAATGTTACAAGGTTTTAGAGTTCATCTCTTATCCAAAATAGAGAAAGGTCATGCTTGATATTTGTTGTAGATGTTATTAACATTGATGGTTGGCTCACATTGGCTACATGTATTAAGGTTTTAGATAGGAATGTTTGACTAGATTGGCCAGCTCATTCTCATCCATGTTTGCTATCTAGTAGGTACCATTACTGTATGTCTTGGTGATCAGAAAAGGTCCTTTTCAATTAGATGAGAACTTGTCTACATGATTGTGGACAACCTTGAGAACTAGGTCTTCTTCCTTGATCTTGCATTTTCCCAAGTTATGGAAATGTTTCCATTTCTTCCTCTCTTGGTAGGACTTAACATGAACAAGCATTTGCATCCATTGCTGCTCCAATAAGTCTAGGTCCATGGTACATACTTCCTTATTTTGTTCATCATTGATGAAGTTAGATAAGGCTACTTGATGTAATGGCAGCTACAATTCAAGTGGAAAAATAACTTTAGAATCATAAACAAGGCTACATGGGGTTACACGTGTTGTAGTTTAGTGTGTTATTTGGTAGGTTCAAAGTGCATGGACAAGTTGCTCATGCCACTTGCATTTGCTATTGTTCAACATTTTCTTGAGCAAGTTGATGATAGACTTATTTCTTGCTTTAGTTTGTGCATCCACCTAAGGGTAATAAGGTAACAATAAATAATTTTTAATGCCTAGGTTTTTACATAAGTCTTTCATTTCTTAGCTACAAAACTATGGTCCATTGTCTGTGACTATGTTCATAGGTATGCCAAAATGAGCTACAATGTTCTCTAGTATGAATCTACATACTTTTTTAGATGTTATGCTTCTTAGGGTGATATATTTAAGGCACTTTTAATGTATTATGTTGTAGTGATAAAAATATGTCCTCCAAAAGACTTAGGCATTTAGGTTTGATGGTATCCAACCCCAAACATTGAAATGACCATGTAATGAGTGATGTGCAACTTAGTTGGTGGTATGTGTATAGGATTACTATGACATTGGAAGGTATCATACATTTTGACCTTCTGTAGGCATTCTCTTTCCATATACGGCAAGTAATAACCTAGTTTTATGATCTTATCAACCATGGATCTAGTTCCTATATGTCCCCCACACACGCCCTCATGAACCTACTCTAGGACTATGCGGGCTTTGTTTTTACCCAAGCACACTAATACTATGCCATTGTAGGACCATCGAAATAATGTGTTATCACCTACAATGACATACTATTTTGATCATTTACATACAACATCCTTTTGAGTCATATTCAAGCGTTGTAAAGATTCACCATGCATAAGGTAAAACTTGGTATCATTGTACCACTCCTTTACAAGAGCAATATGAACTACAACCACAAAAGTATCCATAGTTCTTTGCTTAATGAGAATAGCAAAGTCCATGGTCAAGGTGGGAAACTTACTAAATACATCTAACATCACACTAAGTGCTAGCATTACAATGGAATCAACTATAGTGTTCTCGTTTCAGGGTATGTGTTAGATATCGATGTCTATAAATTATTGTAATAATTGCTTTCTGTTACAGCCAAAAACCTTAGCTACTGGAGGAACTAAGAAAGTTCTAGTGCACATAGTTCTTGGCCTTAGATCTCTAGGGACTCTATGAAAAATGAGATCCTTGGTACCTTGGATGGTCTGGTACATCATCTAGGAACTTATGAAATGCATATAGAAGTAATGCAAATAAAATGCAAAAATACAGATCTGAGAGAAATTATGCCAAAATATGATAAACAATGAAACTTGCATACAAATAGAACTGTAATATTTATTTAAAAAGAATAATGGGATTATAGAAAATGTATACAATATTTCTTGTAGGAGTAGGAGGTTCACTGTAAGAAGGGTTTAGAATCTATTAAAGCTTCTACAATCCACTACATGATTCAAATGTTCTACCAGTTTTGATGCTATTGAACCTTTGTTGCCCACACTAAATCTACAACGTTTTTGATGCAAGGAGGATGAGAGGTGTAAAGAATATTGATCAAAAAAGTTAGAAATGCTAGAATTTTTGGTTCCTAGATGCACAACCTAGATACAAAATTCCCATAGATCTCAAAAGTGGGGATGACAGGCTATGGGGATTCAACACTTTGTATTTTTGAGAAGCTATACTTTTGTAAGGTTTTAAGAGCTCTCAAGCATCCAAAAATTCAAAGTGTACAAATGAAAAAAGTGTGGAACCTATAAATGGTGTAGGAGGTAAGGTTTTATATGTTTTTGACCAATAATTTAGTTGTAGATTACTTGCAAATTATTGACAAATGGCTAAAAAATTTGCTACAAATTTCTACTATGCTCAAGTGAGGTGGGTGTTCAAATCAAAGGGGGTTATGATATATTGTAAGTGTCATACCCCCATGGTCATTTTGTTTACTAAAAATAGTAAGTAGGAATTTTATCATGATAGCTTTATCCACCTATGCTAGGCCTTCCAAGTACAATGTTGCCATGCATGATCCTTGTTGAAGGTAATGCATGCGTTGAAATCTTGGCCATGAAGTATTCATGTTAGGGGGATGAAGTTTCAATGCTAGAGGTCATGTATCAATGTTGGGGTTGATGTTCATACCCTCTACATTGAGCATAGATGCTATCATGCTCTCCATGCTAAGCATAGATTTTGTCTTACTCCTTCATGCTAAGCATAGATGCTACCATTTTCCTTCATGCTAGTGGTAGATGAGTTGTACACCGATGCATTTGTCTTTAGCATATAAAATGTTATACCCCCATGCCCCCCACCACCCCCCTATGATGAAACCCATCAAAATGATAATTTTGACATTCCAAAAGGCATTTTAAACCTTCTAGGCCGAAATATAGACATTACATGAATTTTCTCACTTGGGGGATGAGGATTTGATCACTTATGAGACATTTTTTTGTCCCAAAAATATAAAGTATGTGAGATTGTACCCCATGGATTACAATCCTTAAATTTACAACAAAGTTTAGCCTTAGGTTTCATGGGATGGGGATACAACATGAAAAATTTGGTGGTGTTTCATTTGCCCCTCTTTGTTGGTGCTTGGAGGATTAACCTGAGAGACGCTAACAAAGAATAAAAAATATCACTACAAGTACACCACTGATGTTTCCTATCCATGCTTGATTCAATTGTGTCAAATCATGTCAAATAGTGCCTATGATGATGGGACAAGGCTATCATGAAGAGCTGGTCATAAGGTTATAGACAAATGGTTGTGAAGGATAACAATGCTTTCCAAGTGTTGACGTCATGGTTATGTTACCAACATGTTATGTCTTAAAGTATGGTTCACTTGATAGATGCATTTTAGGAATTATCACTTTTCTCCAAGGAATTTTGGTGATTAGGGTCCTTCCTTTGTATGTTTCAAGCCATTATCTTGGAAATTTTATTTTCCCCCTTTTTTGTGGGATGAAAATTTCATTGGGTTTCTTCTTTGAGGATAATTTTTACATGGATTTCTTGCTAAATGAGGTGTGTTACATCCAAAAAAATTAATGGTTTTCCCATAAAGTGAGATATGTTATGCTAATAGACTTAATGGTTTTCCCATTAACTGAGATGTGTTACATTTAATGGACTTAATGTGGAGCATGATAGAGTTATATCATATGATTATAATGCATGTGTCAATCATTGGTCAACATTGTTTTTCAAGGTAAGGAAGGCTATAATAAGGTTATGGGGTTGGGTTTAAAAAGAGGATAATGAAAATGATTTGGAATAAGCATTCTTGATACAATAGGAAAAACTTACTAAATATTGCACATTGAGGTCATGCAACAACTTTCTTCCATGATGAGTTGCATATTCACAATGAATACAAGCTTCATTTTGTAAGCACAACTCTAAGAGGATGAAAAAAACCAAGAAAAGAAAACATATCATCATGTTACAATGTGTATGGCCATATAGAAGAATAGATAAAACCAAGCTACCCAATGTAACAACCAAAAACTTTGATGGTTGAAACCATAGATGGGTCAATGGATATACAGCCTTAACCATGCCTCTGCATGATGGCCTTGCTAGAAATGAAGGCAAGGTGCCCTAAATGGTCTTGTTGATCAAATAGGGACTTTGTCGGTTGCAACCAAGGGGTGGTGTGGTTAACTGAAATGCAAATGCAAATGCAAATAGCACAAAAATAGTGCTAAGGGTCAAAGCAGTGTTTTAGGATGCTAAGTGTAGAGCATAGGCATGAAATGGGGGCAATTATAGCCAAGGTTTTCAACTAAAATGAGGGTGTCAACTCACGAAAAATACCACCCAAGCATAGTATAGCATGAAGATGCATGGAAAAGTGTTAAAAGATGCAAGAAAAATGCAAAATAATGCTAGAAACAAGAGAGAGAGATGGAACACCATGCAAAATGGGAGTGTAGTTAACTCCAAAAGGATCTTACAAGTTACATAGTATACAATGCATGCAGTGGAAGCATAGTCATAGTCTTGGTGGTGTTGAGCTATGATGTTTGGCACTTGCTGTGATGAATCATACAAACTAGGTTGGCCATTGTAGTGTATCATGTGATGCAAGGATGCCACAAGACCATTGTGTACCATGCGGTTTAGGAATGCAATGGGGCTCTGATGTACTATGCAATGCAGGGATGCCATGAGACCAAGGTGCACTGTGCAATGTAGGGCTACAATTTCCCCTGTGTACTGTGCGATGTAGCTATCACTCTCTACTAGTGTGGTGTGCTCTAGGTCTCATTTGCCCATGGATCTAAGTGTCAAGATGCCAAAATGCCAAATGCTAAATGAAAGTGCCAACTACCAATAACCTAAAAAAATGGAAGCCATCCCCTAAAACATTGGGACATAGGGGTATTTATAGGGCTATGGTTAATCCAAAATGTAGATCAGGTGCTACATGGTAGTGCAATAGCTAGGACTATGAGAAAAATTTAGAAAATTTTCTAACTCTAGTTGCTATGCTCATCCTACGTTACACGTGGGATATGGGATGCTCCCCAGGGATAGGGTTTAGCATGGACACTTAGAAGAATTAAGTAAAAATTGTAGTCCTTGATCTTGCTATGCTAGCTATGCTCTAGAGCATAGTAGGAGGGGTAACCTCTAGAGTTAGAAAATCTGCCAAATGCCTCTTTCATGCTGAGCTAGCTTAATAGCTTCTAGCTTGACACTTAGGTAAAACTAGCCACTAAGGTGCTAGCTACACTGGCTATGCTCTAGCGCATAGAAAGGGCAATCTAAGTGTAGAAAAACACTTATAAAATTCTACAAAACTAGCCATTTATGTGTTGTCTATGCTTGCTATGCTCTAGAGCATAGCATAGCATAGCAACTACAATAATAGAGCATAATAGCTACAATGATAGAACATAACAACTACAGTGCCATAGTGTAACAACTACAATTCCAAGCATAGCACAACACTTAAAAAAATTTCTACAACTTTTGTTATCATTTTGACACTTCACCAAAATTGTAGAAAATTGACTGTTGAAGTTAACTATGCTCTACTGTAGTGGAGAGCATGGTCCTAGCATGTAGAGAAATTTTTAGAAAGTGCCATTATTCTAATACTTAGAAAAATTTTGGAAATCTGGAAATTGGAGCTAACTACACTCAATAGTTAGAAAATTTGGGCAAAGTGCCACTATTTTGACACTTGGGTAAATTTTCAATCAAGATGCTAAGACTTGAAATTTTGTGGTGTTTCAATGGTCCCTCTTTGTTGACATCTGGAGGAGTGACCCAAGAGACATTGAAAAATAATTGCAAAACCCCACAACAGATGTGGCATCAACATCATTGATCAATACTAGATCAGGTGTCATTCTACCTATTGGCGACCATTTGGGACGCGACCGCCAACAAGTGTCCTCGAATAGGATTTAGGTGCCTGCTGGTCTCTGGCAACACCAAGGCCCAGATACCTCCAAATAAACTCAGTAGTTAATGTGAGTATGTGTGTGTGCTGTTGTGGCGTGTGGTTGTGTAAAATGTAACAATTGCGTTGTGTGTGTACTACAAATGACTTACTTTAAAGAGATTCAGCCAACTTTGCCAAGTACTGTGAGTTCTTGAAAATTTCCTATTTTGTTCAACTGCCTAGTCTACGCGGTCCTTATAATACCTACTTGTAACAAATAAAATTTTGCAAAAACATTTGAGCACAACTCCGCAATCTACTCCTAATTTTCCCCAGAGAAAGAGATAGTTCCACAAGAAAACTAGAAATAGAGCAAGATTCGATGGAAATAAGCAGAAAAGAAAAGAAAGCAGATTTGTGTAGACCTCAAATATTTAAACAAGGTAAAATGACACGAGTAAACACTTCGCAATAAAGCTATCCCAAATTCAATATCTACGAATTGTTCAAACTTCCAAGGCTCAAACAAGCAATATCTTCAAGACAATCCTACTATGCTACCAAAAATTGCTGCGTAAACTACCACGTACGAGACTCCATTTTGACTAGATAATAGATGTCAACGATTGCATTCAAACAGAACCTTTAAAAGACTTGACAATTTCTGATTGAAATACCACGAGAATTCACTTTAAAGATAAAAAGAAGCTATTCTGGTCCCATCAAAATACCAAAGAATCTCTGAACCCTCTCAACTACTGGATTGTTCAACGGCGTGACTACAAACAGAGGCTCTCTTACAACAATCCCAATAGTAGTTCCCACACGTTGCACAATAACGAAATTTACTACTAAAATGCTCTTAAGGCTTTTAAACACAAGTGCTTCTATGGCAAAATTTTAATAGAAATTTCTATCGGGCAACAAGAACAATAAGAGCAATCTAAAAATCCCAAAATTACTTGCCAAGGATGATACTATCTAAACCACTAGCTAAAAAATTTAAACAAAACAAAAAATGAAATGCATAACTCACAGGACCATGACAAAGAGGCTAAAATCTTTATTCTAGCAATCCATCTTGCAAACAATCTTCTTTGATCCCAAATGTGATCCAATGTTCTTCCTTTTTTCTTCCTCTATTCCTTCCTCCTGAAGCCTTTTTATAGGGTTCAAAGGTAGGTAGGGAAGTTACATATTCAAAAATATCTCACCTAACTTCTCTCCCAAGTAACTTGGCCAACCAATCGGAAGATTACTTGCTCAAGAAGTTAGGAGGTTACTTGCCCAACAAGTTAGGTAAGTTACAACAATTTTAGATGGTTGCGACCACCAAAGAGAAAAAGAAGTTGACAAGTGGCCTTGGTAGTTACAATATTATAGAAAATTAAAATATAATTTCTAAAATACATAGGAATACAAGCTATAGTGGCAACTTACTTTATACACATATATATCTTTTTAATTTTGCCTCTTCAAAATGAGATGTCAAGTCTTCTAAGTGGTGTATAAGACTTCCCAAAAAATGAGATTCTCGTCTTCCTAGGAAAAATATCCCAAAAATATCTCAAAAATATCTCTCCTATCTTCTCTCTTAAGTAATTTGACTAACCAATCAGAGGATTACTTGTCCAATAAGCTAGGAGAAAATTATGTGATTTAGGAAGTATACATAAAATGAGGAGCATTTTATGCTAACTTTAATGTGACTTTAAATGGGATAATCAATATGGAAAATTTTTAATAGGTAATGACTTATATATAATAATATTTTAAAGCAAGCTTTTCTAAAATAGGGCTTCACACTATATGTATTGTATTATGTACTTTGTTTAGATCCCTAATCTAATCTAATTTAAATTTTAAATTCTAAGTGCCACTAAGCTTTACCATTTTTTAATAGAAATATAATATAATCTCCACCTTATTGGTGGTAGTGGTAGTTAATTTATTTTTTTGCATCCCGATAATTGTAGCTAAAATTCGGAATGACCTGAAAGACGAACCCGAAGGCGAAGCCACCGAACCTGCAACTGATTCAACATACCAAAAATCGTTACCAGCAACTGCCGGCATAGGAGAAGGCTCAACCGCCGTGTCAGGAAACGTCACCGTATCAAAGGCATTAGCATCGGGCATGGTTATATCTTTTTTGGTTGTAGGTTCGAGGGCGGATAAATTGGTGATTGCTGATTTGTTGTTGTTTCTTTTTACCACGAAGAACACCTTTTGAAATGCATTCACAGGCCTGCAACTGCCCGAAAATATTGTGCCATCTGTGCCACGCGGTTTGTGATGATGTGTAAATCTTAGGGCTCCTCCCACTACGACAAAGCTTCTTCTTTTTGTTTTTAGAACGACGAGGGTTTCAGAACAGCACAGAATCTAGCAGGGTTTGGCAATGCATGAGGGGGTTTTTGTGGCCCTGTTCACCTATCACAAAGGCGGTCAACATTGCTTAGGTTTTGCTGCCCAAAAAAAAACAAAATGCTGATGTTTGTCCCTTTCTTTTCCTCTATTTTTTTGATGACTACCACAGCTGCATTTTTCTTTTCTCTGCATGAATAACGTCGCGCTGATGTCTCTGCTACCCTCTCCATCATTGCCTCTGGTCGTGGTCTGCACTGCTGCACCATTGCCCTCAATCGTGACCTGCAAAATGCCGGTGAATATTGCGGTCTTCCCAGAGGCGCGATGCCTTGGTACCTTGCACTCATACCATGGTGAAAAATTCTGATTCTCTGTTTAATTTGTGTGATGTGTCCCAAAAGAAATCAACGTCTCCCCTTTGGAACAGGGCTAAGGTTTATGCTTATCTTTTTACGGGAGAATTCATTAAAATCCCCATAGTGATTTCCATCTCTTTCTCTTCTTCTTCTTTATTTTAAAAAAAATGATAGAAACCAATACCTTTCCCAATCACATCTTGCCATTTCAAATATTTGTATTGTAATATTTCAGAACATCTCAACCATCTCATGACTCTGTTCCATACAATGGCTAAATGTGCCAACACTACCATGTTTAAGAGTGCTGTGGATAAGGATATGCTAGGGAAAAGTGTGTAGAAAATGTGCTAGGAAGATGAAATGCAAGCATAAAAAATAAAATGGAAATAGTGTATCCTCATGCAAGATGCAAACTTAGCATGGCTGACGGTGAGCATGGCATGAAGTAGCTTGCATCTGAAATGTTGACTTCTCATTAAAGTTCTCATGGGGAAGTCAAAGTTGATCTAAGGCTAGGCTGTTTGTGAAGCTATAACATTATCAATTTTCTTGGGGATGTGCTTTTCCCCATTCTTCTCTTTTTTTTTTGTTTTCTCTAAGGTGAATCCTCATTGGATTCGACTTACTACTGATTACTAGATGCAAGGTATGGGCCATCAAGTAGATGGGATTTGTTTTGATAAAATCACATCATGTCTATAGGGTAGGTGTTTCCTCCCTAGGATGAGTTGTGTTACATCTACTTGGCCCTTGACTAGCCAATAGAGGCTCCCCATAGGACAAGTTTCATTACGTCTACCTTGGGTTCTATAATTGACATGAAGAGAGTATGCCATGTGCATTTACAATGTGTATGCATCAAAGGGTTTGCATCTAGGGGAATGAAAAAAAATGCAAGAGGGTATGGAAATGTAGGAGTGAATGTGCATTGGCTAAAATGAGATGAAGGGGATGTGCACTCCTGAGTGGAAGCGATGTGGCGACTTGCTGCTATGATGAGATGTGTCTTTGCACAACCACCTTTGAGGCTTCATATTGCAAATACAAATTTGAGAGGATAAGAAGACAACACAACATGAAATGAAAATCAAATGCTAGATGTAAATATGCTACAAGTATTCGGTGCAAATATACTATAAATGTATCAAATGCTATGCTAGTTGCAAGTGCTCAAGAAGCTAGTGAAAGTGCCAGGGCAATGATGCTACAAGTCCTCCAAAGGCCACATTGATGGTAGGTGCTCTAAAAGATAAATAGAATGGTGGGAGGTGATGATGTTGTGAGTGTACCAAGGGTTTAACAAATGGGAGGTGCTCCAAAGGATCAACGACATGCTAGTTTAAAGTCCTAGTAGACCATGAACCCAATTTAAGATCCTAGTAGACCATGATGTGCTAGTTTATAGTCCTAGCAAACTATTGGGTGCCAGTTTAATGTTGTAGCAGTGGTGGATATTTTTCCAGTTTAACATCATGAATCAAGGATGATCTATGCTAGTTTATAGTCATAGTTGACTACCTAAGCCATTTTTTTGCATCATGGTGGATGAGTGCTTACCTTGCTTGTGTGAGGTGTGATGATGCATGCATAGTCATGCTGTGTGCTTGTAAGATCATGCAAAAATAAACTAAAAAAACAAAATCAAGTGGTAACTATCATAAATAATGTTAAAATGCACAAATGAAAGGAAATTAATCCAAAGAGTGATGGTTTTAGGCTATTTTAAGATGTCAGGGTAGTTTAAGGCCATTCCAGGCCATGTGTTTTTGTAGTTTTATGTTTCTTTTATTTTTATGTGTTTTTGATGTTTTTCAAATGCAATGCATAAGATAAGTGGATGGATGTGGAAAAAAGGTAGAAATATATAAACAAAGTGAAGTAGTGTGTAAACTAGAAAATTAGGTGAAATGTAAATGCATGAACAAATGCAATGCAAGCAAAAACCAAAAATGCATGGTCTATGGAGGCAAGGAGTAAGAAGGTTCTTAGCACATTTTTGGAAAACGGAAAGTCTTGATCATGTATTTTCTTTCTAGCTAGGCATCGATTAAGGGGTGTGCATGGATTAGGATCTTCTAGGAGGTTGTTGGCTTCAACCACTTATTCAAGTGTGTTAGTCTTAGGCATTGTGTTGGTTAGTGTAGGTGTGCCACCAAGCAACTCCACCTTTGACACTTGTTCCATGTCTATGTTGTGGATAGCCAATGAGGGGATGTTATCACCATGGATGATAACTTGACCACCTTCATATGGATAGTGGATTCCTTGATGGATGAGAGAGGAGACAACCCATAGTTGGGCTAGCCAAGGCCTACCTAGGATCAGGCTGAAGCTTGACATCTCCTCTATGATAGTGAAATCTACACTAGTGGGGAATTTTTCTTCCACCACAAGGCTATGTTGATCGTACCATTGATAGTGATGTGTGATCTATTGAAGGATTTTAGATACACAGTTTTGGTTGGCTTGATTTTATCTACTAGGCTTAGCTTGTCGATGATGGAGTATATTACTACATTTGTTGCTGCATTATCATCGCCATGCACTCTGTGGATGGTGCACTACCCAACACATATGCTAATTGAAAATAGAGATATAGTGACCTCCCCACATTTAGGGTTGGCCTTGGTTGTATTATCATGAAACACTAGGGATGTTAAACTAAATTCTTATGGTGCATGGGGCAACATTGTTGCATAGATGGATGCCTCATTTGCAGGGATGTCCTCCATAATAGGAATGGAGGCCAACATCTGGGCCAATGCTTGGTGGTGAGTAAATGAGGTAATGACTAGGTCATACAAGCTCAACATTGTGTTCTTTTGCTTAAGTGTTTGTTTCACCTAGGTTTGTGCAGCTACAAAGTCCTTGTCATTGGCTATTGTATTGGCCTTAACTTTCTCCATGTAGCTTGAGGGATAGATCTCTTGCTAAGGGGACTCGGCTTAGGTTGCTTAGCCTACTTTTGGTCAAGGACCCTAGTGTTCGATGGTTGTTTGCTGGTTATGGCCTTTGCTTCAACCATGGGGGTTTCAAGGCACTCGTTCATCCTCTTGCATTACCATTTGGAAAGCCTACCTGAGTTACTAATGAGGTCAACCCTTGAAGGGGGAGGGATTGAGATGTTGTCAACTATTAGGCTTTAGGTAGGTCAGGGGCCATCGCATTGTGGAATCCTTATGAAAAATGATGGTTTAGGAGTTATTGCAGGGCCAAATCATTGTGGAACCTTGATGATAAAAGGTTTCTTAGTAGTTTTTGTTGCTGCATCATGCCAATTTAATGTCTTAGCAGATGATTGGTTTGGTTTCTATTTTAACATCTTAGTAGATAATTACTATGGAACATTAACCAAAAAGGATGTTTTGGGTGCTTGAGGTAGTACTTTGATAACAAAGGGAGGCCTCTTTCTTGTGGAGGCCAAGGGGATCCTTGCCTTACTAGGAGGCACATGGATCACAAATGTTTATTGTATAGGTTTAGACTTGCCACCTATAGTAATGGAGTTTATGATGTAGGGGCCATCGTCTATGTTGGATTGGCTCACTATGTCGAGCATCAGTTGGCCCTGTTCTATTATTCTTTGTAGGTCATCCTAGAAAGCATAATAGTTATTTGTATTGTGACTAGACATCTAGTGGTAATGACAATATTAGTCTAGCTTCAAATGTTGTGGGATAGGGGGCTCATTTGGTACTGCTGAGGTGGGTTTCCTCAGTAGTTCATAGTACCTGTCCTATTTTTGATAGGTAATCTTTGATACATGTTTGTACCGGATTCACCTAGATTTCAAGAGTTTCTCTAGTAGCTCAAAGGTTTCCATTGGTAATGGTGTATACTTTGAGTGATCCTTGCACTCAAAGTTGGGCCTTGGGGTAGCCACTACCAATGTAGGTAAGTTGGTACCTGAGTTGGTGGCTTTACGAGTGGGGGCCTTTGGCTACTTGGCCATCAGACCCTAGTTGGTTACTTTTGTGCTTGTGGAAACTATTGCTATTTTTTCATTTTTCTGTTGGTCTCTATAGGCCATGTAGGTAGATTTATTACTAGCATGCACTACCTCCTCTATGCCTTTTGTCTGGACAAAGTATTGGTTGAGAGATTTTGGGGCCAAGTAATATAGTTTGGACTTGATAAAGTTGTTCACTACACCCTTGAAGATGGCCAGTAGGTGAATCTATGCTAGGGGTTCATGTATTTCTTCCAAGGTGGTGCTCCATCATTGGATAAATTTGGCCATGGGCTTTAGGGGCCCCTGCTTAACTTGCATGAGCTAGTCGAGGGTTGCTTCAAACTTTAGGTTGTACCTGAAGCATGCCACAAATTGGCTTATGAGATCCTCCAAAGAAGAGATTGAGGCCTTGGGTAGCACACAATACCAATCTAAGGCCTTGCTAGTAAGTAACATTGGGAACACACACATGATGATGTGTGGCCAAGCTTGAATGAGTAGGCACTTGAATCAAAATGTGACCAAGTGTGCATTAGGGTCCCCTTTACCATTGTACTTTTTGAGTTGAGGTAGTTGGACCATAGTTGGGAGAGTCAAGGGTAGGACTATAGGACTTATGTTGTCATCCTAGCAGAAGTCCACCACCTTGATGGTTTTGGAGGAGGTAGCTTTGAGTTGGTTGATCTCCTTTGTCAAACTTTGGATAAACTAGAATGCCTAATCCAAGCTTGGGAATGTGCTGACCAATCGCATTGGCTGGGCTTGTGTTGGTTGCATAGCATAGGATTAGATTGTTGGTTGCAGAGTTTACTAGTTTAATGTCGTAGTGGATGATCATTGCTAGTTTAACGTCATAGTGGATGGATTTAGCTGATGTGTTGGCTAAGAAATGGATGCAGTGGCTAAGGTAGGGCACATACGAGTGGGTTTGACAAACACCATGGACACTGATGAGACAAATAGGATGTAGGATGCTTGAATTATTTGGGTATACGAGGTGGCCTCTATGTGAGCATAGCGTTGGAAAAATGCAGCGGTCACTCATGAGAAAGGTTGAATTGACATCATCACTATCTCGAAGAGGATGAGTGAACTGAATAACGGAGGGGCTATACTAGGGAGGAGTTTTTGGAAGATGGTGTATATGGGGTTCTCACATTTGGAGCAGGCCTTGAACTCATCTCCTTTCTCTTGTGAGACTTCCTCATAGGTTGTCCCTACATTATGCTTGTTTTCATGAATGAGTTGGGGCACTAGCTAGTGGTAGGACTCTGTGAATGGGATTATGTCAAATAAGAAGGGTTTGTACTCGCATCCATCCTGGTGGACTCATTTGTAGTCCTGTTTTGCCTCTAAGTCAAGGTAATCCACTGGTAATGGCATACTCTAAATGTGTATTGTTCATGGCTAAGCATGGCATACTTTGGATGGATCATGGTGTTAAATGTGTTAGAAACTAACATGGAAGGTTGATCTCGATTCATGTTCACAGATCAAGTTGTGAGAGTTGCTATTTGCGAAAAAATGGCTAACTCTAAAAATCATAGAAAATTGACTAAGCTTGCTGGTAGTAGAAAAATGGCTAAGTGTGGAAACTACAAAAAATTAACTAACTATAAAACTATAGAAAATTTGGCTAAGTATGAAAATGTAGACAAAATGCTAAGTATGAAAATGTAGAAAAAAATGCTAACTATGAAAGTTGCTGAAAATGGCTAAGTCCGGTGCTATGCTTGCTATGCTAGAGCCAGCTATGCTCTCCCAAGCACCAAAAATTTTGGTTAAGTACTAAAGATATGCTTTTTCTTTTGTCTAGCAAGTTTCTAGAAGAACTAATGATGGGGTTTAATCTACACCAATTGGTGGTGAAGAGAGCACATGGGATAATAATCAAAACATATAGAAGGAAATGGCAAGGCCCTCCTTATAGTACCAAAAACTATAATGACTAAAAACATCAATGGTTGGAATCACTAAGGGATCAATGAACACATAACCTTAACCTTACCTTCATGTGAGGGCATTTCTGGAATTCAAGGCAGAGTATCCTAAACAATCTTGTCAATCGAATAGGGACTTTGTCGGTTGCAATCAAGGTGGTGGGTGCAATCGAGGGGTGGCGTGGTTAGCCAAAATGCAAATGCAAACAACACAAAAATAGTGCTAAGATTCAAAGTAGTGTTTTGTGGTGCTAAGTGTAGAGCATAGCCATGGAATAAGGGCAAGCATAGCCAAGGGTTTTAACCAAAATAAGGGTGTCAACCTATGGAGACTATTACCCAAGTGTAGTACAGCATGAGAATATATTCAAAATTCCAAAAAGATGCAAGAAAAATGTAAGAAAATACTAGAAATAGGAGAGAGAAATGGAACACTACCCCAAATGGGAACATAATTAACTCCAAAAGGGTCTCAAAAGGTACACAGTGTATAATAGGTGCAATGGGAGTGTAGTCACAGTCTTAGTGCTATCAAGTGAAGTTTGGTGCTTACCATGATGAATCATACATGACTTGTTGGCCACCATGGTGTACCATGTGATGCAAGGAAGCCATGGAACCACTGTGTACCATGTGATGCAGGGCTGCAATGGGGCCATGGTGTACTATGTGGTGCAAGGATGCCATGTGACTATAGTGTACCATGCGATGTAGAGCTGCAATAGTGCTACTATGTACTATGTGATGCAGCTATGTCTTTCTGCCATTGTGGTGTGCTCTAGGTCTCATTCACCCATGGAGCCAAGTTCCAAGATGCCAAAATTCCAAATGCTAAATAAAAGTGTCAATTGTTAACAACCTAAAAAAATGAAAGCCCTCCCTAAAATATTGGGGTGTAGGGGTATTTATAGGGCTAAGGTTAATCCAAAATATGGATTGGGTGCCACATGGCAGTGCAATAGGTGGGACTACAAGAAAAATTTAGAAAATTTTCTATGTCCACAAGTGACTAGAAAAGTTTAAAAATATTTTTAACTCTAGTTGATATGCTCGTCCCATGTTACACATGGGACACAGGTTACTCCCTGGGGATAGGGTGTATCATGGACACTTAGAAGAATTTGGTAAAAATTTTAGTCCTTGTTTCAGTATGTTAGCTATACTCTGGAGCATAGCAGGAGGGGTAGCCTCAAGAGTTAAAAAATCTACCAAATGCCTCATTCATGCTGAACTAGTTTAACAGCTTCTAGCTTGACACTTAGGTAAAACTACCCAATAAGGTTCTGGCTATGCTCTAGAGCATAGCAGGGGAAATGGAAGCATAGCACAACACTTAGAAAATTCTACAAAACTAGCCATTTATGTGTTCGCTATGCTTGCTATGCTCTAGAGTGTAGTAGCTACAATGATAGCGCATAACAACTATAGTTCTTGGCGTAGCAAAACACTTAGAAAAGTTTTTGCAACTTGTGTCATCATTCTGACACTTAGCCAAAATTGTATAAAATTGGCCATCAAAGCTAACTATGCTCTACTGTAGTGGAGAGCATGGTCCTACCACTTGGACAAATTTGTAGAAGGTTCCATCGTTCTGAAACTTAGTAAAATTTGGACAAAGTGCCACCATTTTGACACAACCAAATTTGCAGTTGAGATGTCGAGACCTAAAATTTTGTGGTGTTTCACCCAATTCACCAATGCTATGAGTTTAAGGTGATGATAGGCCATGTTACTAGTTTAAGGTCCTAGCAAGCTATGATGGCAGTTTAAGGTCTTAGCATACCATGGTTTCACCAATTTTAGGCCTTGGTAGGTCATCTTACTAGTTTAAGGCCTTGGTAGGCCATCAATGTTGGTTGTTTATTGTTGATTCTAGCAAGCAACATGTAGTAAGGATTTAGATAGGAATGATTGACTGGGTTGGCCAACTCATTTTCATTCATGTTAGAGATCCTAAATGCTTCATTTTCATAGGCTTTGGTGACAAGGAAGGGCCATTTCCAATTGGTTAAGAATTTATCTACATGCTTGTAGATGATCTTGAATACCATCTTATCTTCCTTAATCTTACACTTGGTCAAGTTATGGTTGTGTTGTCATTTTTACCTTTCTTGATAATTCTTGATGTAAGTAAGCATTCATACCCACTACACATCCACCAAATCTAGGTCCATAGTCTACAACTCCTTACATTGTTCATCGTTGATGAAGTTGGACAATGGTACTTGGAGCAACAGTACCTGCAATTCAAGAGGATAAAAAATTCAAAATCATAAACCAGGATATAAGGCATTAAACCAATTATCGTATGATAGGTTGTTCTATAAGCCCAAAGTGCATGGACAAGCTGCTCATGCAACTTGTGTTTGCTATTTTTCAACATCTTTTCTGAGCAAGTTGATGATGGCCTTATTGCTGGCTTATAGTTGTCCATTGGCTTGAGGGTAATATGATGATGAGAAAGAGTGATTAATGCCTAGGTTGTGATGGAAATTCTTGGTTTCTTAGCTACTAAACTACGATCCATTATCTATGAGTATGGTCATGGGAATGCCAAAATGGGTTACAAGGTTATCTAGTATAAATTTACAAACTTGTTTAAATGTCATCCTTCTTAGGGGAATAGCTTCAACCCACTTTGTAAAATATTTGATTGTAGTGATGGTGAAACTATGCCCTATGGAATTCTTAGGTATTATAGGTCTAATGATATCCAATTCCCATCATCGGAATAACCAAGTTATTTGAGTAGTGTGCAACTCAGTTGGTGGTATGTGTATAAGGTTATCATGAAGTTGACGCATGTCACAAGTTTTAACCTTCTACAAGTAATCATTTTCCATATAGGATTAGTAATATCCTTACCATCTAATCTTAGAGGCCATGGATCTTGGTCCAATATGTGCTCTGCACACACCCTCATGAACTTGCTTTAGGACTATTCTCACTTTGATTTTACCTAAGCATACTAACAATATACCATCATAGGATTGTAGACATAATGTGTTATCACCTGATATGACATATTATTTTGATCATTTATGTAAAACATCCTTTTGAGTAGTGGTCATGACTTGTGAGGGTTCAACATTCATAAGGTTAAACTTGGTATCTTCATACCACTCCCTTGTAGGGGTAGTATGAACTATGGCCATGAAGGCATTGTCAGCACTTTATGTAATGAGAATAGCGTAGTTCATAGTCAAGGTGGGCAACTTGCTAAACACATTTGGTATAATACTAAGGGTTAGCATTGCAATGGCATTGGTGATAGCATTTATGTTTTTGGATATGTGTTGGATATCAATATTTGTAAATTATTGCGACAATTTTTTCCTAAGTCACTATAAGGTTGTAAATGTTTGCCTTTACATGCATACAAATTCGTTACTTGGTTAACCTTAAGTTGAGATTCACATTTGATCATTGAGTGCTTGATTCCTAATTCATGAGCTACAATCATCCCTCTCATTAAACTCTCATAGTCCACCATGTTATTGGTGCATGGAAATTTAAAATGGTAGGTAAAGGATTGAATTTCACTAGATGGGAATGTTATGATGGTAGCAACACTAGTCCCATGTGTAGTTGATTCTCCATCAAAGTGCATGGTCACCTCATAGCCATCAAGCACTTGGCTAATGGTTTTGACATGCTCATTTAAAAACTTAGGGTCTATGGTTGCATAATCATGATAGGTGATATAGTAATTTGTACAACTATAGCTTGACCCTTCATTGAGGACTAAGAGACATAATGAAGATCCAACTCCACTATTATGAATTTCAATTAGGCTATACATATACTCTCATAGATGTTGGTTATTATGGCTCTAAGCATGTTATCTTTGCAAATGATGTTGACCTAGCTTCTAAAGAGGTAGTGTCTCCACTTCTTCAATGAGAAGACAAGTGCTAGATAGTACTTCTCCACTTTGGTGTATCATGTCTCATGGGCAAATAATGCATGGCTAAGGTTGTATACTATAATTTTTTCTTCATCATCTCTCTCCTAATAGAGTATAGAGGCAATGAACATGTTGGAGATTATAAGGTAGATGTAAAATGGTTTATCCTCTTACAAAGGATAGACCATCAATAGTTATGACAACTCTTGCTTAATATTTTCAAAGGTGTTTTGGCATTGAGCCATCCACTCATAGTGGATCCCTTTCTTAAGAATGTGTTGCATGGGTTGTGTACTGACCTAAATCATCGGTGTAAGGCTAGAAGGGAAACAAACACTGAGAGATCGTTGGGTAGCCACAGCGAACCCTGCCTTCGCTTGAGGGCAAGCTGGAAAAGGGAACGAAGGCAGAGTGCCTTGGATGGTTTGCATGCAAATCAACCAAGGACTTCCCCCAGCGTAAGCTATGGCTAGCGTTGGGGTTATCTTAAACAGAATGTAAACGGAATGTAGACAATGATACAAAATGTAAATAAAGCGTGCAGGATTATGAATAAAGCATAAACAAAGTTATATTTTTGAAACATAAAAAAAGAACTTAAACAATGTGAATGGGAGGCAATAATGAAATTGTATTATATTGTTTTTTTTTAAAAAATGTGCACCGGTCAAAGTGTAGTTGCACAAGTGTGAATGGCAAGTCAAATGCCTAGCCCCGGAAAAATGTGACACTATGATGTGATGATGTGAGAAGAACTTGGAAGCCAAAAATTAGATGTGCCGAGCGCCCAAGGATTGCAAGTTTTGTCATCCTTCAGAATTTCCAATCTATCCAATCTTTGCCTCTTCCTCTCCCTTCTCTCTTGCTGCTTTTGCTTTGTTTCTCTTTGCCTCCTTGTTCTTTCGTCTTTCCCTTGTTCTTGTCCTTCAATTTGTGTGAATTGGTAGGGTATTTATAGGGTTGGGCTAGGGTTTTTGGCTAGGGTTTGCTTTGACCAGGTTCAATGCATCTATGCTAAAAAGTTGTACACGAGTTGGATGTGTGTTGGCAATTTTCCTTCCTTGACCAGGTTCAATGTATTTTACAACTTATGGGTCATTCCAGCCAATAAAAATACAAATAAATTAAAAATACAGGCCCTTGAGTGATACAATTTTAAGAAAGCTTAGGAGGATTGGCTCCAACCCCGATCCACTTGAAAAATTATATTATTTTTTCTTTGTGAACTTTCTTACGAGCTATGGGCTGTCCAAATTAGCTGCATCTGAACAATTTCACTTCTATGTTCAACAGGAATTCCGAAAGAGACAAAACTGACTAGGTACTTTCCCTTGATGCCACTCCTATCGTCAAGTAGACTTCCATGGCTTATTGGCAATGAATGGGACAAGAAATTATGCTTTCAGTTCTGGTGGTGCAACGAAAGTAGGCAGATAACTATGAAGAAACAGCGTAGGGCAGCAACGCGGCAGTCAGCGGTGGGAGCAAGGTGGCAGCGCAGGGAAGCATAGGAGAAGCAACGCGCAGCACAGGAGGAGCAACGTGCAACACAGGAGGAGTGGCGACGTGGCAGGTAAATTCAGCGACGCGGTAGGTGCAGGAGATGGCGATGTGGCAGCAGAAATAGTAGCGTGGCAGAAACAGCAGCGCAGCAGCGGTAGCGGGAATAGCAACGCGGCGATGCCGGAAAAGACAGAGACGCGGCGGAATCAGCATGGCGACGTGGTGGCATGACGAGCGATGTGGAGGCCATGGGAATGCAGAAAACAACATTCACAAGGAGGAAATAGCGGTAGCAGAGAGAAAAGTAGTGGCGGCAGGTAGCACAGAGCGATGGTGCAGCAGCGGCAAAGAGACCAGCGACGTGGCGGCGTAAGAGGAATGGTAGACACGGTGGCAGGAGCAGCTGCGTTCTATGCAGGAGGAGCATGGCAGTCGGTGGAGGACAGTGATGCTGGGGCAGATCATGACCTGGTGGGAGTGTGACCTTTGATTTGGACCTTCCGTTTAAGGAATCTTTGATGAGCTTTAGCTCCCTCCTTGGAGGACAACCATAACGACATTCCTTTATGCTTGCTGGCTTTAATCGATCTTGCTATGATCAGTATTGCTGCAAGAATATGTTCCGCTGTTGCTGTAATCTTGTTCTCTGGTTCTTGTGGTTGCCATGTCGATGGCAATGGGGTTTTGGCTGCTTCCATTGCTAATTGTCATGGCAATTCACATCGGGGACCTTCCCTGCGTTCATGCTGCTACATCTGAGGGTATGTGCCGCGTTCAAGCAAAAAACCAAAAGCAATTATTGTCTTGTTGCTTATCTGGCGTAAGCTTCTTGTTTTTTTTAGCAAAATCTGCATTAATGCCAGACCTTGCGATGGCAACATTTCCCAACTTTTCTCTGCAAATGAAAATGGTGGTGGGTCTGGGTAGTTCTGTGCCAGAGATTCACCATTCACATATTTGTATATAAGAAATGATTTGCAGGGCTTCTGTTCCTCCTCCTGGTAGCAGCAAACTCCAAGAAGCTCCACCAAGTTTTCATGGTAGAGTTTCTTTGAGGCCAGCATAAGTGCTTGCAGTTGCTTTGCCTGCCACTGTTAAAAGTCGTGAGGACTGCACAAAACATGTTCCTTGCGTACACCATTTTTTGTGTTTCTCTGTTTCTGTGCCTGTATTTAAGCTCCTTTTCCTAAGTCTGATGGCCCCTGCATTTGTATAATCCGAGCCTGAAGTTGTGAGTCAAGAATTCTCTTCTAAATGCTTGAAAGGGCTTGAATTATTTTCCATTCAAAGTGCCATGCTAAAATTAGTGGTGTTTCATTGGCCCCTCTTTGTTGATGTGTGGAGGAATTCACCCGAGAGGCGTTGACAAAGAAGTACAAACACCATGAACAAACAAAGCATCAATTATTCACCATCAGTCTTTGGCTGGATATTATCGCATCATTTTTAGAACTACATGGGATTGAGGGAATGTGGTTCAAGATGCAAGGGAATCGGTTGTAACCAGGGAAGCTAGGGGGTTAAGGGTGATGATTGCTACTGGGATTTGTGGGAGAGGAATGCTCTCTTGTGCACAAGTTATGTCATTGGTCCTTGTCAACAACCAGGTTTTCATTAGACTCGGAACCAAGACATAGAAACTGCGTTCTTTGGAGAAACGAGACTCTTATAGAGTATTTGTGGGGCCCGTTGTAAATAGCCAAAGACATGCAGTGATGTGCAACATGGTCTCTTTGAGACACAAGTGTAATTGTTTTTCAAGATAATTGCCTTCTCGCCTGGGGCTTATATGAGAATGGCCAATAGTCTTTTTTTTATGATGTCAATGGGGTCTTGAAGACCTTTTCTGTGCATTTTGCTCTTTGACCATTTTTTTGTTCTTTTTTCTTTTCTTGTTTTCTCTTTTGTTTTTTTTTTGTCTTTTGTCGGTCTTTTTGAAAGAGCTTGCTTTTTGTGCCATGCTCGTGTTTGAGCACTTGCATTTTGCATCATGTACTATGTATTGTGTTTTGTATTGTAGCTGCTTAGAAAGCTACAGTGTGCAACAGTGTACCAAGAGTTTTGAGGTGAGGAAAATGTATCAGGGGGGTGTAATTGAAAAGGCTAAGGGGAGCATGATGGGGAAATAGGGGATGCATCGGGAGTCGGGAATGTACTTATGAATGGATTGATTAAACTAGTTGCATGCATCAGGAAAAATGTGATACCTTGTCATCATGATGAAGTGCATCTATGCACGAAAGCCTTAGAAGTGTCATCCTGCAAACACAACTCCAAGAAGACAAGAAAACCATAAATGAAACAATCAGCTAAACACTTTAAAAAAGGAGATGGAGTCACCATGTGCAAATTTCAAAGTAGACAGAATCATGAACAGCATCAGTTTCATTAGGCCCCATGGGATGAATCATGCAACAAGTCTTTGTGGAACAGGAACAGCCAACTGCAACAACAGATCTTTTCCAATTTTGGCTAGTCATCAATGATGTCACTAGTTTATAGTCTTAGCAGACTGTTGTGGATTAGTTTCACATCATAACACCTTGGATGGTGCTAGTTTAGTGTCATAGCGAATGGTGCATTGCTAGTTTATAGTCATGGTGGATTATGAAGAGGCAAACTAGTTTATAGTCTTAGTGGACTCTGGATGCTACTTTCATGTCATGGTGGATGGATGTAGCAGTTTAGTGTCATATCGGACAGAACTCTGTGGTATCAGTTTTAAGTCATGATCCAAGACTGTTTTGTGCCAGTTTATAGTCATAGTGGACTATTGCTTACCTTGCTTGTGTAAAGTGTGATGCTGCATGCATGGTCATGCTACGTGCCTGCGAGATCCTGCAAAAATACAACTAGGAAGAAAACAACATCAAGTGACACCTGCCGTACATAGATTTAGAATGTATGAATAAAAGAAAAGCAATGCAAAAAGTGATAGTTTTAGGCCATTCCGGGCCGTATGCTAGTTTAAGGCCTTTTTGGACCATGTATTTTTGTAGTTTTATGTTTTTTTTATGTTTGATGTTTTTCAAATAAAATGTATGAACTAAGTTGATGAATGTGTAAACAAAGAAAAATGCATGATCTAAGTGAGTGAGCAAAATGTAAATACATAGGCTAGTGCAATGTAAACAAAAGTTAAAAAATGCATGTCAGAGGAGTAGGCAGAAGGTAGGCAAGCATCAAGCACATTTTCAGCTAAGGGAGAGTCTTGGTCATGTAGTTGCTTCCTAACTAGGCATGGATTAGGGAGCATGCAAGGTTTAGAATCCTTTGGGGGGTTGTCAGCTTCAACCACTTGTTTGGGTGTGTTAACCTTAAGAGTTTTGTTGGTTGTCATAGGTGTATCATTAAGAAACTCTTCTTCCAAAACTTGCACCATGTCTATGTCATGGATAGTCGAAGAGGAAATGTTATCACCATGGATGATAACTTGACCACCTTCGTATGGAAGGTGTATTTATTGGTGGGTGGGAGAGGAGATGGCCCTTAGTTGAGCTAGCCAAGGCCTACCTAGAATCATGTTGAAACCTAGCATCTCCTCTATGACAGTAAAATCTGCGCTAGTGGGGAATTTCTCTCCCACTACAAAGGCTAAGTTTATTGTACCCTTGACCATGACATGTGATCCATTGAAGGATTTTAGACATGTGGTTTTGGTTGGCCTGATTTCATTTGCCAGGCCTAGCTTGTCAATGACGGAGTATAGGACTACGTTCGTTGCTGCACCATTGTCAACATGCACTCTGCGGATGATGCATTAACCAACACGAATGCTAATGGATAGTGGAGCTGTAGTGACTTCCCCCCGTTTGGGGTTGACTTTAACTGCATCATCACAAAAGGCTAAGGTTGTTGAACCTAATTCTTGTTGTGTCTATTATGAAATCGTTGCACGGATGGATTCTTCATTTGCGGGGATGTCCTCTGTAACAGGAATGGATGCTAACGTTTGAGCCAAGGCTTCGTTGTGAGTGGTTGAAGTCATGACCAGATCGTACAAACTCATTGTTGTGTTCTTCTGTTTTAGCACTTGGGTTAGTGCAGCTACGAAGTACTTGTCATTAGCTATTGTGTTGGTTTTAACTTCCTCCATGAAGCTTGAGATATAGACCTCTTGGGAGAGGGACTTAGGCTTGGTTTGCTTGGGGGTAGGGGCCCCAATGTTCAGTTGTTGTTTGCTAGTTGTGTCCTTTTCTTCAGTCATGGGAGTTGTGAGGTGCTTACGTTTCCATTTGGTGGGCGTAGCTGGGTTGCTAGTGGGGTCAACCCTTGGAGGAGGAGGGATCGAGATGTTGTCCACTATTGGGCTTTGGGTAGGTAAGGGGTCATCTTGTTGTGGCACTCTTATGAAGAAAGGTTGCTTAGTGGTTTTTGTTGCTGCGTCATGCTAGTTTAACATCTTAGCGGATGAATCATGCCAGTTTAATGTCTTAGTGGACGAACGTTGTGGAGCCTTGACCAAAAAGGGTGTTGTGGGTGCTTGGGGTGGCATCTTGATAACAAAGGGAGGCCTCTTGTTTGTGGAGGCTGGGGGAATCCTTGCCTTGCTGGGAGGCACACAGATCACAAAAGGTTTTTGCACAGGTTTGGGCCTTCCACCTATGCTAATTGAGTTTATGACATAGGAGGCATCGTCTATGTTGGATCGACTTGTCGTGTCAATCACTAGTTGGCCTTCTTCTATCATTCCCTGCAGGTCATCTTTCAAGGCACGATAGTTGTCTGTACTATGACTAGCCATTTGATGGTAATGACAGTATTGGTCCAATTTAAAATGTTATGGGACCAGAGGCTCATTTGGTGTTGCTAAGGTGGGGTTCCTTAGTAGCTCACAGTACCTGTCATGTTTTTGGTGAGTAATCTCTGACACATGTTTGTGTTGGATTTTCCCAGCTTTTAAGAGTTGCTCCAATAGTTGAGAGGGTTGCATCGGTAGTGGTGTATACTTTGAGCAGTCCTTGCACTGGAAGTTGGGTTTTGGGGTGGCCCCTGTCGATGTAGGTGAGTTGGCGTCAAATTTGGTGGCTTTGTTAGCTAGGGTTTTAGCTTTTGGACCCCAATTGGTTTCTTTTGTGATTGCGGCTACTATTTCCTTAGTTGTGTTTTGCTTATGAGTATGTTTGTTTTTGTAGGCCACATAAGCTGGGTCATTGCTTGATTTTGCCGCTTCTTCTATGTCTTTGATTTGTACGGATTCTTGGCTCAATGTGCGGGCTTTCAGGTAGTAAAGTTTTGACTTAATAAAGTCATTCACCGCTAATTTGAGGATAGTGAGTAAATATGTTTTAGGGATAGGTTCGTGAAGTTTGTTTAAGGTTGCACTCCATCTTTGGATAAATTTCTGTGCTGGCTCTAAAGGCGCTTGTTTAATTTGAATCAAGCTATCTAATGTGGCTTCAGGTTTTAAGTTGTACTTGAAATGGGTGACAAACTGATGTAGAAAATTATCTAAAGAAGATATGGAGCTATGGGGTAAAGATTGGTACCAGTCTAAGGCTTTTCCGGTTAAGGACATTGCAAACACTCACAAGATTACATGGGGCCATGCTTGAAGTAAAAGGCTTTCGGTTCTAAATGTTACTAGGTGGCCATTTGGGTCCCCTTCTCCATTGTACTTGGTCAGTTGAGGTAATGAGACTTCTTTTGGCAAGGTCAAGGGTGGAACTGAGGGGTCAATTGGGTGATCTTGATAGAAATCTAGTACCTTGACTTCCTTATTGTTGAATGTTTTAAGACGTTTTAATTCTTCTGCTAATGAGTGCACCATTTTTTGTGTGTTTGCCCATTCTTGGGCGGTAGGCACACCAATGGATTGAGTTGATTGTGGATGATAATGGTTTAATTGTTGCATTGTTGGTGGAAAAGCAGGTTGTTGGGCTAACATTTGTTGTGGTGGGATGGTATTTGGGACCGAGACTACTGGTGGAACCCATTGCCCAGCCACATGTTGTGAGGCAACACCTTCAATATGTTGGGTAGGAGTAATCAATGGTGCCTTATGAATTTGCATCTAGGGTATGTAATGGGTGGATGTAGAAGCTGGGATGACTGACGGTATTCCAATTACTTGAGGTTGGAGGATTGACCCTGCGCTGGTTTGGGGGAGTTGTTGGGACTACACTGGTGGAGGAATCATGGAAGTGGATGCATTAGAGTGAATGTTATTGAGCACGGAGAAGATAGGGATGGAATGGGGAACAAGTGCTTGAATGTTTGCGGATGAGGAAGGAAACATAGTTTCTTCTAGGAAAGGATGGGATAATAGGTTTGTCTGGGCATGGGGGCTAACAGTATGGTATGATTCTCCATGTTTAGATTGGGCTGCAAAGTCATCTTCTTCATCTTGAGGCTTTATGAGAGGTAGTTGTAAGCCTTGACTTCTAGTCATAAGAAGTTGGGATATGAGTTTATGATGGTTTTCAGATAGTGGGATTATGTCAAAAGCTGAAGGGATGAACTCACGTCCTCCTTTATGGATGAATTCATATTTTCACTTAGCTTCCCTCTCTATACGATCAATGGGTAGGTTGGCTTGGATCTTGACACAGATAAAATTATATTGTTCAGGTGTAAGAGTTACGTGAATAGGGCCTTTGCCTTGTAGCTTGAGGGATTGGTGTGTAGGGCCTTGAGGATTTATGTGTTCAATAACGGTTATAGATTCTGTAGTAGTCATAGGGTTTGAAGCAATTGGTAGTGTTATTGGGTTGACTTGGGAAGATTCCATGATAAATGTGAATGGACTAGGATAATGGAGTTGGATCGTAAGCAGTTGTAGTGTGGGGTGACACAAGCTTACTGTGATCAATAGGGATGAAGAGACTCAAATGGGCAAGATGGATGAGTTTTGATAGATAGTGAGGTTTTTAATTAATAACAAGAAAGTGGCCCTCCTTCTAGAGCCAAAAACTGTACTGACCTAAATCGTCGGTGTAAGGCTGGAAGGGAAACAAACACCGAGAGATCATTGGGCAGCCACAACAGACCCTGCCTTCGCTTGAGGGCAAGCTGGAAAAGGGAATGAAGGCAGAGTGCCTTGGATGATTTGCACGCAAATCAACCAAGGACCTCCCCGAGCGTAAGCTATGGCTAGCGCTGGGGTTATCATAAACAGAATGTAAACGGAATGTAGAAAATGATACGAAATGTAAATAAAGCGTGTAGGATTATGAATAAAGCATTAACAAAGTTATATTTGTGAAACATAAAAAAAAAATTAAACAATGTGAATGGGAGGCAATAATGTAATTGTATTATATTTTTTTTTAAAAAAATGTGCACCTGTCAAAGCGTAGTTGCACAAGTGTGAATGACAAGTCAAACGCCTAGCCCCAGAAAAATGTGACACGATGATGTGATGATGTGAGAAGAACTTGGAAGCCAAAAATCAGATGTGTCGAGCGCCCAAGGATTGCAAGTTCTATCCTCCTTCAGAATTTCCAATCTATCCAATCTTTGCCTCTTCCTCTCCCTTCTCTCTTGCTGCTTTTGCTTTGTTTCTCCTTGCCTCCTTGTTCTTTTGTCTTTCCCTTATTCTTGTCCTTCAATTTGTGTGAATTGGTAGGGTATTTATAGGGTTGGGCTAGGGTTTTTGGCTAGGGTTTGCTTTGACCAGGTTCAATGTATCTATGCTGGATAGTTGTACACGAGTTGGATGTGTGTTGGCAATTTTCCTTCCTCGAGCAGGTTTAATGTATTTTAAAACTTATGGGTCATTCCAACCCATAAAAATACAAATAAATTAAAAATACATGCCCTTGAGTGATACAATTTCAAGAAAGCTTAGGAGGATTGGCTCCAACCCTGATCCACTTGAAAAATTATATTATTTTTTCTTTGTGAACCTTCTTACGAGCTGTGGGCTGTCCAAATTAGCTGCATCTGAACAATTTCACTTCTATGTTCAACAGGAATTCCGAAAGAGACAAAACTAACTAGGTACTTTCCCTTGATGCCACTCCTATCGTCAAGTAGACTTCCATGGCTTATTGGTAATGACTGGGACAAGAAATTATGCTTTTAGTTCTGGTGGCGCAGCGAAAGCAGGCAGAAAACTGCAGAGAAACAGCGCAGGGCAGCAACGCGGCAGTCGGCGGTGGCAGCGAGGTGGCAGTGCAGGGAAGCATAGGAGAAGCAACGCGCAGCATAGGAGGAGCAGCGCGCAGCACAGGAGGAGTGGTGACGTGGCTGGTAAAGTCAACGATGTGGCAGGTGTAGGAGATGGCGACGTGGCAGCAGAAACAGTAGCGTGGCAGAAATAGCAGCGTAGCAACGGCAGCGGGAACAACAATGCGGCTATGGCAGAAAAGATAGAGACGCGGCGGAATCAGAAATGCAGTGGAAAAGATAGAGATGCGGCGGAATCAGCGCGGTGACGTGGTGGCATGGCGAGCGATGTGGAGGCCGCGAGAATGCAGAAAACAGGGTCGATAGGGAGGAAACAGTGGCAGCAGAGAGAAAAGCAGCGGCAGCAGGCAGCATAGAGCGACGGTGCAGCAGCGCCAAAGAGACCAGTGACGTGGCAGCACCAGAGGAATGGTAGGCACGATGGTGCGAGCAGCTATGTTCTGTGCAGGAGGCATGTGGCAGTCGGCGGAGGACAATGATGCTGGGGCGGATCATGACCTGGTGGGAGTGTGACCTTTGATTTGGACCTTCCGTTTAAGGAATCTTTGATGAGCTTCAACTCCCTCCTTGGAGGACAACCACAACGACGTTCCTTTGTGCTTGCTGGCTTTAATCGATCTTGCTATGATTGGTCTTGCTGCAAGAATCTGCTCTGCTGCTACTGTAATCTTGTTCTCTGGTTCTTGTGGTTGCCATGTTGATGGCAATGGGGTTTTGGCTACTTTCGTTGCTAATTGTCATGGCAATTCACACCAGGGACCTTCCTTGTGTTCATGCTGCTACATATGAGGGTATGTGTCGTGTTCAAGCAGAAAACCAAAAGCAATTATTGTCTTGTTGCTTATCTGGCGTAAGCTTCTTGTTGTTTTCAGCAAAATTTGCATTAATGCCAGACCTTGCGATGGCAACGTTTTCCAACTTTTCTCTGCAAATGAAAATGATGGTGGGTCTGGGTAGTTCTGCGCCAGAGATTCACCATTCACATATTTGTATACAAGAAATGATTTGCAGGGCTTCTGTTCCTCCTCCTAGTAGCAACAAACTCCAAGAAGCTCCACCAAGTTCTCATGGTAGAGTTGCTTTGAGGCCGGCGTAAGTGCTCACAGTTGCTTTGCCTGCCACTGTCAAAAGTAGCGTGAGGACTGCACAAAACATGTTCCTTGCGTACACCATTTTTTATGTTTCTCTCTGTCTATGCCTGCATTTGAGCTCCTTTGCCTGAGTCTGATGGCCCCTGCATTTGTATAATCCGAGCCTGAAGTTGTGAGTCAAGAATTCTCTTCTAAATGCTTGAAAGGGCTTGAATTATTTTCCATTCAAAGTGCCATGCTGAAATTAGTGGTGTTTCAGGTTGTAAGTTATCTATAAGCCTAGCAATAAACCTAAAAATAAATTGTAATCTTTCTTACAATCCCCAAATCTCATTAAGGTTAGTAGGTGTTGCTAATTTGGATATGGCTTTAACCTTATCAAGGTTGACATGTATCGCTACTTTAGACACTACAAAGGTAAGCATCTTATCAATCATAATATTAAAAACACACTTCTTGGGATTAAGCCTAAGCTAGTATTTGAGGCATCATTTAATTATAAGGTCAAGATCATGTGTATGGTCACTGGCCACTTTCGACTTAATAGCTATATCTTCTATGTAATCATTGAGCAAACCTAGCATCTAATCACTAAAGATATACATCATGGTTCATTGGTAGGGTGCTCCTCCATTTTTAAGATCAAAGGACATCATGGTGCAAAACAATGTACCCGAAGGGATCATGAAGGTCATGCTAAGTTGACATTTTGGATTGATCTTAATTTGGTTATATCTTGAGAATCCATCCATAAAGGACAATAAGGCATGGCTAGCCATAATATCAATAAGTTGATCGATAATAGATAAAGAAAAATTATCCTTGATGGTTGCCTAATTTAGATCTTAGAAATTGATGTAAATATGGATACTCCCATTTTTCATAGGAACTACCACTATGTTTGACACCCATTCTATGTAGTCAATAGCCCTAATGAAACCATCTTGGTAGAGTTTTGTGATTTCATCATGGATTCCCAAGGCCAAGTTAGGTCTAATCTTGCAAAATTTTTG
The DNA here is from genome assembly GCA_015680685.1 of Gnetum montanum. Classification (NCBI taxonomy): domain Eukaryota; kingdom Viridiplantae; phylum Streptophyta; class Gnetopsida; order Gnetales; family Gnetaceae; genus Gnetum; species Gnetum montanum. The sequence continues at coordinate 1,229,548 of MNCI01020044.1, forward strand.
CTTAACTGATCTAATTATAGTATTAAGTATGATGTTATGTTGCACTAAATGTGGGTCTATGCTTGGCATATCTTCATATGACCAAGCGAAGGACTTGACGTTATCCTGTAGGTCCTTGGTGATCTCTTGAGCCTATTAAGGTTCCAGCAAGGAACTTAGTTTTAGGATTTTCTCCTCACCACTATGTGTCATGATAGGAACCTCAACTAGAGAGTCTTTAGGAATTTCACTAGCTCCTAGGTCAAGGGTTTTAACTAGGTTTTCATTCCATTTTAGAGGTTTCTCTATTGAGGCTATGTGGTCAATAAGACTCTTAGGCTTAAGATCTAGGGAATAAAGGTTGATACACCATTCTACAATACCATAAGACCTACTTAGGCTCAAAGAAAAACTAATTTTCTCCCAGGTACTCATACTTCAATCTTGTATGTTAACCATAAGTTCATTAAGTGGCACCTAGGTAAAGATGAGTAAATAATCTCACAATGCTATAAAATTATGCATGCCCATGCTATAAAAAGAAAACAAAAGATGAACAAGGTTATATAAGGCTATAAGAGATAGAAAGAGATCAATAAAATGAAATGAAGCCTAAAAAAAGGTCAAGAAAAGGCTAATTAAGGTTGAAACAAGCATAACAAGATAAAATAAGGTTAACTAAGGTCACAAGCTTGCCAACTTAAGGCCTTGGTAAGCCATGATGCCAATTTAAGGCCTTACTAGGCCATGATCACATGGTGCTAAATGGTGGTCAAGGAAGGTCAAACCCCATCATTCATACCAATCAAAGACTAAATAAGGATCTACAAGGCTATAATATGGAAAATAAAGGTAAGAACATCGAGATAGAAGTACTAGTGAGGCTAAATGAGGTTAACAATCCAATAATGGTTAAAACAGGTTGTAATATGATTAAAACAAGCTTAAATAAGGCAAAGTGGAATACATATGATGAACATTGGTTAAAATATGGTCAAGAGGATTATATTTTGCTAGTTTTAGGCCTTATTGAACTATCGTTTTAAGCTACAAGGGTTTTGGGTGATTTTAGACATCAACTAATGCTATTTTAAGGTTGTTTGAGCTGTAAAGGTAAGGTTTTTGGGCTATCCATGTTGCCTAGCATGGATGGGGTGATCCTTAACATGAATAGGACATGTAGGAAGCTCCCTATGCATACTTTGGATAGTTTTTAAGTCTTGTTGGCTTGCATGTCTAGTGCTGTGGACTAGGAAGGTAATGGAATATTTTTGTCATCAGTTTCAATCCCTAGGAACTTCTATTTTGTCTTAAAAGTGTCATCCACATTGGATCCATTTTGGGAAGCATGGCCCTATAATGGATACCAATGAAAATAGATTTCATAACATCCAAATAATCAAAATTTAGATTCTAGGGTCTTCCTAGGATAGCATAGGGTTAGATTTGTCAAGATTGATCATTTTGGAGGTTGAAAATGACCAAAAATAAGTGTTGAAGTCATACCCCTTTGTATCTAGGCTAGCCATAATGGATGGAAGGGGGTTCAATTTGGATTCTCTATATCTAATCCATAATAAGGTCAAAAATTTTTGGATGCATAGTTGGGACCACGTTTCTATAGTTTTGCACTCCCAAATTGAGTTTTAAGGCCATTTTGGAAGAGTTTTGAGCATTAGATTAAGTTGAAGGTAGTGTTCACATTATGTCCATGCTGACCAACACAGATGTAGTGTGGATGGATGGGGTGCTCATTATTTTTGGTTTGAGGATGTTTTTGGAAGCATATTGACCAAGTTTTTTGGCTTTGAAGGCTATAAACATTAGTTAGTAGGGTTTTTGTTCAAATTTGGCTAAGTTTGAAGGTTTTTTAAGGTCATGCATGGTTATCCACCCTTCATCCATGCTAGGAAATGTTAATCTAATATGGATGAGGGGGCATGGTATGTCTCAAGTCTAAAATGAGGTTAGACAATCACAATCTCAAAGTTTCTTCTCTCCTCGACTCTGCTAGTGTAGGTTTCTGGTCTTTAGGTGTGTTAATCTGCTACCAAAAGTGGAAAGGAAGCCCATCCATATTGGACCCATGCTACCTAACATGGAAAAGGGCTTGCCCAATGTGGATAGACTAAGAATATCATATCTAGAAACTTTTGACAGAAAAGTAACATGCATGTTTGCTCCCAGGGTTGCCAATATTAAGAGCTAGGATTTGAGGTTAAAATTTAGCAACTTTGAGGGCTTTTGAATGGTTTTAGAGGTTACGTTGTTAGATCCACATTGGGTACATAATGGCTAACATGATGAAGTAAAGGGAATCATTTTTAACTATTTTTGATTAGTTCCAATCATTTTTAACTATTTTTTGTGTTGATAGTTGAAGTATAAGATCAAATTTTGGTAGTTTTAAAGGATTTTGTATGCTTTTAGGACTTACCCATTTTGATCCATGCTGGATCAAGAATTTAAGGGAATTAATTTCTTGCATATTTTGATCATTTTTGTAAATTCTAGGTGCTATGAGAGGTGGCAATAGGGTTCTAAGGTTCATGTGAGACCATATGGTGTTATTTTGAGGTGTTTATGAGCTTCCCATCAATCTTATCTTTAGTATCCAAAGTGGATCTACACTAGGTAGCATGGATAAGGGGGAGGGTCACTAATGTGAGAACAAGGGTGATCATGAAGTAGAGTGGGTTTTCTTAGGTTTTGGCTATCAAAGTCTTTGAGAGAGTAAGGATGTTTACATATGTCAATTTTGATGCAAATCTTAAGATTTTTGATCATTCCCCATTCATCCATGTTGGATCCATCCTATGCAGTGTGAATGAGGTCCCCTCCTAGTGTGGATCAACTTGGATTCAAATTTTTCACCACTTTTGTTAGGATTTGGCAAGGCTTTAAAGTTGTCAAGCCTACAGGGGTCGAGGGTCAAGGTTTAGTGTCAAAATACACATATTTGAAGGATGCTTGATGTCTCATTTAGTCATCTCTTTTTTTATCCACACTAGGCAACATGGCTCCAATGTGGATGAGAGGGGGATGATATATTTCTGCCATATTTGATCAATTTTGAGATGTTCAAAGGTTTTGGAAGGCTATGGCAAGGTTGTAAGGTTACTAGGACAAGTTCTAAGGTTATTTTCGGCTACAAAGTAGGTCTTTTGATATACCCCCAAGGTATCCACACTAGAACCACATTGGGAAGTTTGGATTGTGGATTCACTAGTGGAGACAAGGTTGCATATGTAGAAATTAAGTTTTTGACCAATCTTTGCTATTTCAAGTTGACAAGGGATGTTAGAGTCAAAATATGACAATTAGATTGTCAAATTTGGTAGTTTTGGTCATCTTTCATATCCATAAATGCTAGATCCACACTAGGTAGCATGGATGGAGCTTCCATCAGTGTTGATGAACTATATCTAAAAGTTTTTGGCATTTTTAACTATGTTCGACAAGGTTTTAGGGCTACTAAGGGTGACTAGAGGAGCTTAAGGCTATGTGGGGTCCACTCCAGGGCCAAATCAAAGCTTGGTAGGTACTAGAGGATGGATATGGATGCTACCCCTATTGGTTAATGTTGGATCCACATTGGATAGTTTCCTCAATGTGGATGCCCAAAGTGACAAGCTTTATCAATGGGATCTAAGGTTCATGTATGTTAATGACAACTACCAAAAATGAAAATACATAAGATTAGGTAGCCAAGGGCATAGAATCCACGTTGGGTCTACACTACCCAACATGGATTCATGGGGGATAAGGTAAAAACATGTTTTAGATGTTTCAGGTGGTCAAAATCCCATCATTGATGAGGTTTCCATTTTTGGAACACCATGCATGGAAGGCATATTGGTGGGGCCCACATAAAGAAATTTTAAAATTTTAACTAAATGCTATCTCCCATAGCTCCTAGTGTTGAAAATACTTCCACCCATTACACTTTTAGTGCATTATAAGTTTCAGTAACCAAAATTGGCAATGAGGCTAGAGAAGAAGGCATTTAGGATTAGATCTAGGTTTTATTGTCAAATTTTGAAAAAATCATACATACAACTCTTATTTAATCATAAAAAACATGGGGGAAAAGTATTTGAAGAGATTTTTGTTATAATAAACTTTCATCCTTAGTGTGGTTGCTACAGATCTCCAACCCAGGTAGCATTGAAGCTTTGATCCTTCTAGTTTCCAAGCTCTCCTAGCATTGATATTAAAATCATGACAAAAAGGGACAATAGAAGAAAGAATCCATTGATTGAAGATTTAGATGTAGTAGCTTAGGGCATCTCCCACCTACCCAGGCCTATCATCATTCAATATTCTCACATTCCAACGCCAAGGTAGGACATTGCTTGCTATGTTCTTGTTGTTTTCCAGGCCATTTTTTAAATTTTCCTAGCTCAAAATGGTTGTGTTTTCTTAGATGTAGCTAAGGGTGTGTGGTATAATTGCATTTTTATGAAATCATACATCTTATTTTAATAAGTTTCATGTAGATCTATGATTTTTTGGTTATTTTGGCTTTATTTAATTAGGTTTTGATATTTTCTATAAGTTTTTTTACCAGGTTAGGCAAAAAAGTAGGCATAATTATGAATTTTTTGTTAAGAAAACAACTGTAATTTGTTAAATTTTGAATTATTATGTTCTTATATCTATTCTTAAGGTCTCCATAGGCTATGGTTTTTTTAATTCATAGTTAAATCATTTTGGCTAGGTTTTACAGTTAGCGTTTGTGCCGTTGTTTCAATTTTTCATGTAAATTCACAATTTCTTTTTCTAAATAAATAGTATAGGTTTTGAATTTTCTAAGGTTATTGTCGCATATGGCTTGATTTAATTTTTCAAATGCTGGTGAAATCATTCCATTTGGACATAAAATGAAATTTTGGTGAATTTTCTACCAACCCTCTATGAAAGGGGTTTTCGGTGATAACTACATTTATGCTAAATTTGTTACATTTTGTGCAAGAATTGTTATTATTTTGTTGGATGTTCTAGTTATGGTTTAAAACTTCATGATTTCAGAATTCCTTTAGTGGTAGAATCACTAAAATTGGATTTGAAACAAAATTTTAATGAATTTTTTATGAAGGCTACATAGAAGGACTTTGTTTTGGCTATATCAATTTTACCCCTTGGAGATGGGTAGCATTGGCACACTTAGAACTTTTTCTTCTCAACATCGCATGACCTTGGGGATTCCTAAAGATGAAATAATGAGCTAAACTTGGTTTCACATGTTTTAATATTTTTTTAGTATTTTAAGTAAGGGTTCTTCTATAGCCGTTTTGTAGGTTCTAGGGTGTTTTCGTGTAAATGTTGTTTTAGACTTAGGAAAAATTTTACTATGATATTGTGCATGTTATGATTTTTGGCTATGATGTTTAGTTGTAAAGATTGTAATGACATTGTTCTTGAATTCATCAAGTGAATTTTATCCAACATGTTAGATTTTTTCCAAGGGATAATTTCACCTCAAAGTAGGATGTTTGGTAAAGTTGTTCAAGGAACTTTGAGTCAAAATATGGTTTTAATGATATGATGTTTCCATGTAGGGCCTTGCTGAAGCCCATCCTCATAGTGGTTTAATTGGTGGGCATATTCTCCTACATCAACTCTCCCAAACCGAACACCCCCATCCCAAACTTGGTTCTAGAATAAGGCTCACTATGGTTCTACCAAGAGGTAAGGGAATTCCTTGCCTAAATCTTGTAAAATTATAGTGTGATGCTATGGTCACACTTGTCTATAGATGTGGTAGGGGTTATAGTGGAGACCTTACTACCTTGGTTTATGAGATCGATCATTAGTTTCATAACTAAAAATTCTAAAATTTGAGAAGAAAGAGAGTTGGCAGAGACTAGGAATACTATCGACATGCATTACTTGTTAGAGATTTGGAGCATACTAGAGTATTCTCAATATAATGTTGATAATACTTTGATGATGGAACATAGAGTCCATATGATATTCTAGAGCCTACCTAGCATTGTGTATTGACTGCAGGGATAAGCATAGTTATTATAGTTTTCTAATATTTTTCACTTGATTGGTTAGTCACCTTTCTTAACTTCTTGGTTTCATGCACATCTTGTAGGTACTGGGTTAATGAATAAGAATTGATCAAGAATGATCAAACATTTTTGGTGGCCCAAACAACCTTAAGTGTATTTATTGATGGCCCCAAGATTAGAACTATTATCTATGAGAAGTTAAGAGGAAACTTTAATAAATACATTGACATGTTTAATCTTATTTATAAGAAATGTGTAACCACTGAGACAACACATAGCTAGTTGATGGTCTCCAAAAATGTTAAGGAAAAAGGGTGTTGTAGGTAGGACCCCCACATATGTTTTGCAAAGAAGAAGAAGAAAGGTGAGAATAATAATGGTTTTATATGTTATGCATAATGTTCGTATGGCTACAGTTTGGCTTTGCCATGTGTGCTTATGTTGATGCTAAGAGTTTTTTGTTATGGTACAAGACCTTACACTTATTTTGACATCACCTTATCCATTTTAGAATGTCATGAGGATACCCTCATCTTAAAATTTGATGAGGTGAAGCCTGCATAGAGATGGTTGAGGGGACATGCACCTAGAAGCATCCAAACTAACATTGAATGTGTAGGATTTCTTGATTTTTTTTGGCACCTATCCCCTCCATCCCTATTGTTGAGATGATGAATGTCATTAACTCTTTTGATAAAGAGGCCAATGTATCAACACGAGTATGAGGTGTGTTGATTGCCATTGCTATTAGTGAGAAAGTGGAGGAATAGTCTGGTATCAACAAGGGCCACTTTGGACTTGCCTTGGATGGATTCACAAATCCTCAAGCAAAGGAATCTTATCCTTTTTTTTTGATCTCATGACTTTCGTAAATTGTTGTTATTAAATAAGGTGATTAGTATTGCATAAGGATGGACCTTTAAGAATGTTCTAATAGAGGATACATGGTTCAAATGGGCTACTTTTTTGGCTATGGGGCTTCAAGAGGAGAATCTCAAACTTTGTGAAGATACCTCTACCATAATACACATGCATTATGAATTTTTTATAGGTTATTTGAAGAGGTCCATGGAGTTCCTAGTGATGAGGAGGGATGGGCATTTTATTGTCCAAGAACCCAACTAGTGTTCTAGGCCTTGGATAAAGCATATTTATCCTATCATGTAAGCCTAGAACCCACAAAAGGAGATGGGTGACTAGCCATCTATTATCATCAAGGATCTTGGTGGTAGAAGGTGTGCTTATCTTTATAGCATAGGAGAGGATCCCCTCATAGGTCCAGTGAACATCAAGAAGGTCTAAGAATTACACAACAAGGTAGATGGGATAGCTAGTGCAAAGTTAAAATGGACTATGGAGGAAGCACCATCAGTGACGGAGTAGTCCATCATGAAGAAGCTTAAGTTGAGGCTTAATAGGTCACATTAGATAGTTACCAATATGTTTTACAATGTTTTAGTGTTTGGTCATGCTATGGTCTATTCTTTATGGCTATTCATGTTAACTTATTTTATGGGTTATGATTGTAGATAAGTGTCAAGACATGGTAGCCCAAGCTACCATTAAAAAGGAAGAGCAAAGGCATACAACCGTTGCAATGGAAGAGGCATAGAGTCATGCTGTTGCCATAGCTATGAAGAAATAAAGGCATGTAGAGGAGGAAATCCTATAGTAGCATGAGGTTAAAAGGTTGATCAACATTGGCATAGATGACTTAGAGACCTTGTTCAGTGAGTTATTGTCTAAGAAGCCCGAAGTCATCATTCCTGATAAGGATGAGGAGCCAAGTATGCGTATGCCTTAGCGTTAGTCATTATATTCTATAGTTTTATGCTTTTTGATCTAATCATTTGATGATTGTTATGCTTATTATAGTTTCTAAGCCACCAATGAAGGATCCTACACTTACATTTCATGTGAAACCATGGGAAAAGGTCCAAAACAAGGTGGAGCTCATGTGCAGAATGGCCAAGGACATCATCAACTAGTTGCAACAAGTTATACCTGAGATTGGTAAGAGTTGTGTTTTATTTACCTTGGTCATTTTTCTATGTTGTATCTATGTTATGGTTATCTTAGGTTGTACATTATGCTTATGGTTATATTTATGATCATGATTTGTTTGTAGTGTCATTAGTTGTGTGGGATCCAAGCTATGACATGGAGTTTGAATCCTTATCTAAGCTTTTCTTTGACATCTAAAATGTCTCCTTGAAGTTATATGAAACTACCACTGATCTTGCAGTTTCATATGCAAAAACTCCATGTGAGTTTCAAAGGTCTAACGAATCTCTATGGGAACAAGTTATGGCCTTAAGGGAGGAAACCAAGAGACAAGATAAGAGGATTAGGGACATTGAGAACCATTAGGCCTTTGTGAAAGCCCAAGTGGCTAACCCAAAATACATACAGACCAAAGAAATCACCTAGGCTTGCTACTGACATACAATCAATGATGAGGTTGCCCTTGCTAGGAAGATGATAGATCAATAGATGCAAATGGATTTCTTCTTTTGAAAAGCCAAGGACTACAAGAATTACTATGCCTAGGTCCTATAGTGGGACAAGAAACAAAAAGATCATAAAAGGTAGTACAAGGTTAATCAAGAGGCATACGTAAATTGGTTGGAGGATATGGCTAAATAGTGAAAGATGTAGCTATTTATCCATAGGATTTAGGTCAAGAGTGCTTACATTCTCTTTTAAAGCACTCTCACAGTGGTTGAATTCCCTACTCCTTAGATCACTATGAATGTAGATGATGTCTCTATGAATATAGTGTTACAAACGTCATCGACATGGACAAGACAAACATCCTCATAAGTATTAATTTTGGGGATGTTAACTGGGCCAACATGACAAAAGATCAAATTTTCCAGCATTTGCAAATTGGTTTTCAACATTTTCCCATAGAATTCATGAAGTTGGATTTCCCATAGGCCTAATGCCTTTTGTGTTTTTAATTTTTAATTTTTTTAAGTTATAATTTTGGCTTTTTTTTTATTAATTGGTCTTATTTAGGTGTGTCACTAGCACCAAGTAATGTTGGTAGCCCCAACAATGATGGCGATGATGATGATATTCCATCACATCTTCCAAATGCCTCATAGCATTTTTGAATGCATAATTTTATAGATATTACTATTCATTTTGATTTTTGTTAATGTTTTATAGCTAGTGTTAGCGAAGACTTTGTCATGTATGGATTTATGATTATTATTTATTGTCATTTAGGCCTTTTTGCTACATAGAATAGATATGACTATTTATGTTATAGATATTTTAAATTTAAAGTTTTGGTTTTAGTTTTGGATATATATGTTGTTGATGGCTTTACTATTTTAAGCTCTTAAGGTTATAAACATTGTAAATGATTATGTTGTAGATGGCTACATTGGTGACATTAGCTATAAGTGTTGAAATTGGATTTAAGGTTGTAGGCTAAGGATACATGTATGTTGTAATATTGTTTGCTAGTTTTAGACCATCGTGGGCCATAGGATACTTTCCAATTCTAGGCCATGATGGGCCCAAGTTGCAAAGAAAGATATATTTTTTTGCTTGTATTACATTTTGAAAAAATTTTATGGGTTTTTCACATTTTATATTACACTAAAAGAAGATAAGAAAATGCTTTAATAAAAATGCAAATAAAATATAAATTCTAAAAAATATATAAAACAAATAGGATGACATAAAAGGAAAAAAAAATATAGACTAACATGCTATAAGTACAAACAACTATATGGTCACAAGGTCATAGGGTAGGATGGTTATAAGTGCACATTACTTATGAAAATGATTCCTAATCTTTGAGAGATTAGGAAACATGTATGGCCTATTCTACACAAGATTATACTCTCCATCACCTTGACTAATGATATTAAATGGAATGTATCTTTTGATCCATCGTTGTTGTCCTTAGCTTTCTCAACTTGTTCTAATTGTTCAACTTTGTTATTGGGAGATTCTTCTTGAAACTCCACTTTAGACCCCTTCTTGATGTATACATTGTTAATAGCTAGGGAAACTACAATATTGTCATGAATGATGATTTCACCTCTCTCATAAGGAAGGTATATTTCATGGTGGATTGGTGAGGATATGGCTTGTAATTGAGCCAACAAAGGCCTACCCAAGATAAGGTTGAACTGTAGTATTTCCTCTACCAACAAGAAATCCATAGTTTTGGAAAACTATTTTCCTACCTCAAAGCATAAGAAGATGAACCCCTTAATAGAAACCCATGATCCATTAAAGGATTTTTGAGCTGATGTCCTTGTATGTTGAATTTTCTTAGTAAAGCCTAAAAGTTCAACTATGGTGCATGGAATGACATTCATTGCAACCCCATGGTCTACATGCACTCAATGCACCTTGTATTGCTGAACCCATATTGTGATGAAGAGGGGATCCTTGGTTACATTTTCATTTTGGGGATTAGCTTTGATTTTTATATCACTAAACACTAGTGATGTTAACTTTGTCTCCTTAGGTGAAGAAGGCACCATCATTACATGGATGGATTCTTCATTAGCAAGGATGTCTCCACTAATGGGGATAGAAGTCGACATTCTGACTAGTGCTTCACAATGTATAACAGAGGTCATAATCAACTCATACAAGCTCAAGGTTGTGTTGTTTTGCTTAAGAGACTATTTGACTTTCTCCATCACACTTAGGAAGTCTTTGTTATTGGCCATGGGCTTGTCACCCTATTTGTGCTTAACTTCCTCCATGCACCTCGAAATGCATACCTCATTTTTAGGTTGTGGTTGTGGCTTTTCCTCATTTTTTTTACCTTGGATCTTAGGATCCTATTGTGGTTTACTTGTGGAAGTAGCTTGAGTTGATGCGGTCATGGGAGAAAATGATATAGGAGTGGGCTTTGATGAGCCAACTTCATTCTATGCCTTAGCTTGCTTACTATCTTTATTGTTGGGCTTTCTCTTAGAATTCTTCCTATGCTTGGTTGAGGCTTTTTGGTTGTCATTTATTGGTTGTAAGGATGAAGCTATGGCATTAGCTACCATAGGAGACCATTGTGTTGTTGTAGGGGTTGGTTGTATTATGGCTAGCCAAGGCACCCTGATGATAAAAGGATTTCTAAGAGGCATAGGTGGTGGTATCCTTATAATAAAAAGGGGTCTTGAGCTTATCGAGGTTGAAAAGCCCCTTTTATTGTAAGGGGATACCCAAACCACAAATGGTTTCCTTACAGGTCTTTGATTTTCATTAATGTTGAAAACCGATATAATGTATGAGTAGTTATTTACATTCAATGGATTCTTCTACACATGCATTGACAAATTTTGTAATTCGATAGGCTTAGATGCATCAAGGACTAACATGTCCCTATCTATCATCTTTTGTAGGTTATCCTTTAGTGCAAGGTAGAAGTTAGTGTCATGACCAAGCAATTGATGGTAGTGGCAAAAGTGGTTGAGTTTGAAATACTTAGATAACTAGGGGTCATCCTTAGTTGCTTGAGTAGGATCCTCAGCTATCTCACATAGCTGTTCATGCTTCTTATAATTAGCTTTATACATTTTCTTGTATTGGATCCTTCCACTCTTTAATAGTTAATATAAGATTTTGGATCGCTTTAAAGGCACATTGGTGTATTTTTTATTATCCTTCCACTTAAAGCTAAGCCTAGAAGTAGTCGATGCAATGGCCATAGAGGTTGACAGATAGCTATCATGGTTGTTAGCACAGACCTTGGGTTGCCCCTAGTTTGTTGTTTTTGCTTCTTTGATCATCGTTGCCATAGCTATGTTATTTTGGTTACCTCTCTTCTTGTTCCTCCACATGTGTTAGTCCTTGTATGCCATGTAAGTAGGGTTATGACTAGCTTCTATGACATCCTCTATATTTTTGGTCTAGTAGACCACTTGATTAAGTGACTATGGATCAAGGTAGTACAAATTAGACTTGATAAAATCATTAACCATCCCATTGAATATAGTAAAAAGGTGGGTTTAAAATATAGGCTCCAGTATCTTGTTTAGCAGACCATTTCATCATTGGATGAACTTTTGTACCAGTTCAAGTGGTCCTAGCTTGACCTTCATTAGCTTCTCAAGTGTGATGTCAAGATTCAAGTTGTACTTGAAGTGGTTAATGAATTGGGATATTAGGTCTTTGAGAGAGGATATAGATCCTCTAGGTAAGGCATGGTATAGGTCAAGCACTTTTCCTATTAGGGACATAGAGAAGATCCTCATTATGATGTGTGGCCATAATTGCAATAGAAAGTATTCAAATCAAAAGGTTGTAAGGTGATCATTGGGTTCACCTTCTCTATTTTACTTGTTGAATTGAGGAAGAGGGACTCTAGGAGGAAGTAGAAAAGGTGGGACCATGAGAATGATGGGATCATCTTGGTAAAAGTCCATAATCTTGACGCTTTGAGATGTAGAGGCTTTAAGCCTCTTCAACTCCTCCATTAGGTCCTAGATCATTTGGAAGGCCTAGTCTAGGTGCTATGATGTCCTTGTTAATTGTGGGATTTGCAAAAATGGTTTCGATATTTTTTGCAAGGTTTGTGTCCTTACTATGAATTGTAGAATGGAGGGGAAAGGTTACATTATTGTTGTGGTCAGTGGACCAAACAAGGAGAAAGATGCTTATGCTAGTATCTATGGCACAAATGGAAAAAAGAGGGCATGTGATCCTTGGGTTTCTTGGGGTTCCATGGTGAACCATACATAATTGGTCAATAGGATGGTGATGGCGATGGTGAAAACCACCAAAGAAGGTTGTATGGATCATGGGTGGGTGGTGAATGGCACAGAGAAGTGGAATATGATTGACTATGACACTGATTATGTTTTGTGTGTAGCGATGATTGGTGTGAAACCAAACATTGTTGGGTAGGAAGGGGTAGAGGATGGTGGAATTCAGTCCATGGAGGAGACAAAGGGAGTAGAGGAGGGCACTATGGCCTTGGGGGTTATTTGTTGGAACAACCTGCCTTGGATGTTTTTAGGCTCAATTTTCATCCTAAATTAATCATCCTCTTCTTGCTACTCCTTTGAGTTGTGCTTCTCATCCTCTTCATCCATCTTAATTAGTTCAAATAGGATTTTGAAATTGACATCCATCAAGGGTATCTAGTAACACATGAAAGGAATATATTCCTTCCCATATTGGTGTGTGAGCTCATACTCCCTTTTGGCTTCTACTTCTAGATGTGAAATTAGCATGCTTGTTTGAATTTTGTATAAGCATAGTTATAGTGATCCTCGTCTATGATAACAAATTTAAGACCTTGGCCCTTAAGTCTCAAGGACTACATACACTTAACCATAGCATTTTCCTTGGGGTAGTATATCCTCATGGCCTGCTAGTTGGACCTATTATTAGTAAATGTGAAAGGAAACTTGGTTGATTATTAGAACGACATGATAAAAAGAAGCTAAAAATGGCTAAAAGAGGTTATAAAAGGTTAAATAAAGTGAAATTGTTAACAAGTGGAATTTAAAAATAGTTGAGAAAAAGAAAAAACAACTAAAAATAGGTTAATCACTATAAATAGTAAGTGGCTACCAAAAGGGGTATACCCCTTTATTGAAAATGAAAAATAGGTGATATCATAGTCCACCTACTCCTAGCTTCCTAGTTGCACCTATGCTAGGGTGTAATAGGAGGGAAATAAAGAGGGTAATATGGAAGGTCTTTCACCTTTCTATTCAATATTGGTATGGGGGAAGGGGTTGAAACCTAAAGTGAAAACTTTGAATTTCCACCAAAAGATGGTTTTGGAAAGCTGCCAATTTTCATAGGAAAGGGGGATGGAGATTTGGGTGTTAAATCCACGAAAGTTGGAAAATTTGAGAAAATTTTGGTAGTAAAAGGAGGTAAAAATTGGAGAAGAAAACCAAAGCTAGCTTTAGATATTTCATAGAAATGGTTGTAAAAATTTTAAAAGTCCAAAAACGTACAACTTCCATGTTAGGCTTTAGTTGTATGGGGGATGGAGGTTAGCATTTGTTTTTGTAAAAATTTGTAAGGTTTTGGCTGAAAAATGAAAATATAAAACTTAAAGGTCAATGTTAGAAATGGGGAATATAGGTTTTAACAGAGAAATTGGATGGAGGTCCTCCTTCTAGTGCCAGAAAAATTTTTGTGATAAAAACCTCAGTTGTTGGAGGAATTGAGAAATTTCTTGTGCATATAGTTCTTAACCTTGGATCTCTATGGCCTCCATGAAAAATGAGATCCTTGGTACCCTAGATGGTCTAGCAAATTACCTAGGGACTTAAAACATGTAAATGGAGGTAATGAAAATAAAATGCAAAATATAGATATGAAGGAAATTATGCCAAAATACAATAAAATAATGAAACTTGCACATAAATAAAACTATAATCTTTATTTCAAAAGAAGAAATGAGGTATAGAAAATGTATACAAGATATCCCATTGGATTTAGGGGGTTCACTAGAATGGGGGTTTAGAATCCATTGAATTTTCTACAATCCACTGCATGATCTAGATGTTTTATCACTCCCAATGTTATTTAACCTTCACTGTTGCCACACCAGATCTACAATGTTGTTGATATGCAAGGGATGAGAGGTATGAGGAATCTCTTTTAGTCAAGTGAGAAATTCTGGGAGCTTGGATTTCTAGATGCACAACATAGATACAAAAAATTCCTATAGATCCTAAAGGGGTGAATGGGAGGCTATGGGGATTCAACACTATGGGTGTTTGAGAAGCTGCATTTTTGCAAGGTTTTAAGAGCTCTCAAGCACCCAAAATGCTAAAGTGTGATAAAATTAAAAGTGTGAAACCTATAAATGATGTAAAGGCTTAGGCTTTATAGGTTTTAGCCAATAATTTAGCTACATATTGGCTGCAAGTTGTTGACAAATGGCTAATAAATTTGCTGCAAATTTCTGCTATGCTCAAGCAAGGTGGGTGTTCAAATAAAGGGGGGTTACCATATATGATAAGTTTCATACCCCCATGGCCATTCCATTTACTAAAAATAGTAAATAATAATTTTATCCATGTTAGCTTTGTCCACCCATGCTAGGTCTTCCAACTGCAACATTGGCATGCATGACCCTTGCTAAAGTTGATGCATGTGTTGAAATCTTAATCATGAAGCATTTATGCTGGGTAGATGAAGTGTTAATGATCAAGGTGATGTATCAATGCTAGGGGGTGATGGTCATACCCTCCATGCTGAGAATAGATGCTATCATAGCCTTCACACTAAGCATAAATTTTGTCTCACTTCTTCATGTTGAGCATAGATACCACTACCCACCTCCATGTTGGGGTTAGGTAAGTTTTAGCCCCATGTAGGTGTCTTTAGAATAGAAAATACTATACCCCCCACAATAAAAACCATCAAAATTCTGATTTTGGCATCCCAAAAGAAACCTACACAAGTCCAAATATAAACATTACATGACTTTTTTCACTTGGGGGATGATGCTTTGACCACTTCTGAGGTAGTTTTTAATCCCAAAAGCATAAAGTATGTGAGATTGTACCACATGGGTTAAAATCCTTACATTTACAATGAAGTTAAGTCTTGATTTTTATGGGATGAGGTTACAACATGCAAAATTTGATGGTGATTCACTTTCCTAGGTCATAGTAAGGTTGCAACTATTTGGCCTTAGAAACATAAACCTCCATTACTTGGTTGACCATAAGTTGTAAATTGCCTTTGATGATCAAGCATTTTATTTATTGGTCATCAGCTATCATCATCTCCCTAATGAAAATGTCATACTCCACTATGTTGTTGGTACATGGAAATTTGAAACAGTAAATGAAGGATTGGATTTCACCAAACTAGAAGGTTATAATGGTAGTGACACTAGCCCCATGGGTAGTTGATGCTCTGTCAAAGTGCATGACCACCTCATAATCCTTAGGCACTTGGCTAATGATGTTGACATGTTCATTAGGAAATTCAAGATCAATGGTTTCATTGTCATCAATAGCCTACATTTTTTGTTGTACAACTATAGCTTAAGCTTTCATTGAGGATTGGCATACATAATGAAGGTCAAACTTCACTGTTATGTATTTTCATCGAGCTATACCACTACTTTTATAATGTTGTTATTATGATTCTAAGCACGTTATCTTTGAAAATGATGTTGACTTGGCTCCTAAGGAGGTAGTGTCTCCACTACTTCAATGAGAGGACTAGTGCTAGATAATACTTCTCCACTTCAGTATATCAGGTCTCATGGACAACTAATGGATGGCTAAGATAGTATACTAGAAATTATGCTCCATCATCTTATTTATAATAGAGTAGAGAGGCAATAGATATTTCAGAGATAGCAAGGTAGCTGTAAAAATGTTTACCCTCTTGCATAGGATAGACCATCAATAGTTATGCTAACTCTTTCTTAAGATTTTCAAAAACTTGTTGGCATTGAGCCATTCACTCTTAGTAAGATCATTTCTTAAGCAAGTGTTGCATGGATTGTAACTTATCTATAATCTCAGTAATAAACCTATTGATAAATTGTAATCTTTCGTGCAATCCTTGAAGCTCCTTAAGGTTAGTAGATGTTACCAAGCTAGAAATTGCTTTAACCTTATTAGGATAGACACATATCCCTAATTTAGATACTACAAAGCCAAGAATCTTACTATTCTTGATGCCAAAGACACACTTCTTAGGGTTAATCCTAAGTTCGTACTTGAGGCATCATTTTAGCATAAGGTCAAGGTCATGCACATGGTTGTTGGACACCTTGGATTTAACAACTATATCATCTACATAATCATTGACAAAATGTAGCATATAATCACTGAAGATATACATCATACCCCTTTGCTAGGTTTCTTTTATGTTCTTTAGGAAATAGGACATCATGGTATAGCAAAAGGTACCTCAAGGGGTCATGAAGATCATATTGAGTTGATGCTCTAGCTTGATCCTAATCTAGTTGTATACCAAGAACCCATCCATAAAAGATAATTAGGCATGCCTAGTCATAGTATCAATAAGTTGATTAATAATAGACAAAGGAAAATCATCTTTGATCATTACCCTATTTAGATCTTAGAAATCTATGCAAATATGTATACTCCCATTTATCGTAGGGACTACCACTATATTGGATACCCATTCTACATAGTTAACAACTTTGATGAAACCAACTTGGTATAATATTTTGATTACATTATGAATTATCAAGGCCAAATTACGTCTAATGTTGCAAACTTTTTGCTTAACTGGTCTAATACTAGGATCAAGCATGATGTTTTTTTAGACTAAACGTGGGTTTAGGCCTAGCATATCTTCATAGTAAAGACCTTAATTTTGTATTGTAAGACCTTGGTGATGTCTTGAGAGTTTTGAGATTCTAGTGAGAAACTTAGTTTTATCATTTTCTCCTCAACACTATGTATCATAAAAGGAACCTCAATGAGAGAGTCTTCCATAATGTCACCAACCTTGAGGTTAAGGGTTTTACCTAGGTTTTCAGGCCACTCTAGAGGTTTTTCTATTGAGGCTATGTGGTCAAAAATACTCAAGCTTAGGATCTAGGAAATTAGGATCAATGCATTATTCAACATCATATGGGATCCAGTTAGGCTTAAAGGTAAGGTGATCTGCTTCTAGATATCCATACTCTAATTATCCATGTTAACCATAAGCACATTAAGTGTCACATGGATAAAAATAATTAGATAATTCCAAAATGATGTAAAATACCTTAGTAAATATGAAACACATGTTATCCCAATGTCAAGTAAAATGCAAGAAAGGTTAACCAAGGCTACAGGATGTAGGTGAAGGGAAATAAGGTGGGATAAATGCAAAACAAGGTCAAAACAAGATGAAACACCATGAAAGCATGGGAAACAATGTCAAATATGAAGAATAAGATTATAATTTTTCCAATCTAAGGCCTTTTTAGGCCATGGTTACATGGTGTCAAATGATGATCAAAGATGATCAAACCCATTACTTAACACCAATCAAGGACTACACAAGGATCAACATAGGTCATAATAGAGAAAATAAAGAGGATATGACAAAATTAAGGTCATGTAGAGGATAGATGAGATTAATTAATAGTAATGATGGTCAAAAATATAAAACCAAGCCAAAACAACATGAAACAAGGTTAAATCTATTTAAATAGAATACATGTGGTGAACCTGATTAATACTAGTCAAACAGGGTTAGATTTTGCTAGTTTTATACCTTAGTAGACCATAGCTTGAGACTATAGAATTTCTAGGAAAGTTTGAAAACTTGAGGAGGGCATTCTAGGGTTGTTTTAAGGAAAATTTAAGACTTTTTATTCTAACTATGCTAGGCTCTACTGGTGACTACACTTGCCTAGCATAGTCATGAATTCCCCAGCTTAGTCAATATTCATGGATAGTTTCCCATGCTCAGTATGGTTACTCTTGGGCTTTCGATGGTTTAAAAAGTTAGTGCAAGGGATGGGTATTGAAGATTTACAAATTTTAACAAATTTTTGACCTATTAGAAGGTTGAAAAACATGTTTCCATTGGTGACTACATTGGCCAAGCATAGTCACGATAGGCCACAATGTAGTCACATCAAATAGTTACATTATTGGGGCTCCATGGTTGGTATTAGGATTTTTCTAGCTTCCTAGGTCAATGCAAGGTGATTAGAAGACTCAATTAGCCATTTGGAGTTAAATTTGGGTAGCAAAAGTGGATTTTCTAGCATTTCCCATTTGATTACATTGGGGTAGTGTAGTCATGCATGGTGCTAGCATAGTCATGAGGATCTAGGTATTTACAAGGTTGAAAAATAGTGTGAAACACCACAAAACATTTGCATGTTATAGCAAATTTTCATCATTTACCTTTCATCCTACGAAACCTGAGGCAAACCGTCATTGTCGATGTTAAGATTGTAACCCATGTAACTTTTGGGGTTGAAAAATACCTCATAAGTGGTCAAAGCCTCATTTTCCAAGTGAAAAACACCACATAGTGTCTATTTTTGGGCTGGGGGGGGGGGTGTGTGTGAAAAAATTTCCTTTTCGAATGCCAAAAATGACAATTTAATTGATTTTATGGGGGGTAGTAAATCTCACCTACCCCTAGCATGGAGGAGTGGGAAGTTTTCCCTCAACTTGGAAACTTTTAGTCCCCAGTGTGGAAATTACATGTCCCTAGCATGTAAGCCATAAAAGCCATATTTCAAGACTTCATGCACTCCAACGTTGACCACGCACATGAACAAGGATTGTAGAAGGCTCAGTGTGGAAGATTTACCTTTAGTGTAGAATGTGTACCCTTTTTACTATTTATAGTAAGTGGAATGGCCATAGGAAGAAGACACTTACCATATATAGTAACCTTGCAAATTTGAGCACCCATCTCACTTGTATGAGACAAAGATTTGCAGCAATTTGACAAACAGTTTGTAACCAAATTATAGCTAAATCATAGCCATTTTGCAACCCCATTCATGGCCTAAGACCTATAAAAACCAACCTCAAATACCATTTAGATGTTAAGAAAATTTTGGCATACAAACACTTTGACAATCTTATACTATTTGCATCAATTACAAAATTTTTTACATAGTTCAAAATTTTTTTTATAGTTCTACACTTGGGCATTCTCAAGCACTCAAGAGTTCTTATAAGTTTCCAAAATTGTATTCTCCTAAACCTAGCATGGAAACCCTATGACCTTGTAACCACGTTTGGGATTTATGAATTTTCAAGGTCTATGCTACACTTCTAAGATTTCCAACTCTCAACATAGAGCACTTGGGTAGCTTGGAGTCTTCACACATCTTAACTCCCATCGTAGCTAATGTTACAGATCTAGAGTAGCAACACTAGAGGTTTGATAGCATCAGGAGTGGTAGGACATCTAGCTTTTGGATTTGACAACATTAACTATAACGAACCTTGAATTATCATCGAAGTGAACCTTCATGCTACCCACTAAATAATCATTTGTACAAATTTCTCTAATTTATACTTTATTCTTTCTTAATAAATTTTTAAGTTCTGGGATATGTGTGCAAAATATATTCATTTATTTTCTATGTATTATTCAAATCTGTTATCAGTTTTAGTATTCTATTTTTATTACCCCATTTTGTATTTTTGTAAGTCCTTGGTTGATATGTCAAACTGGATAGGGTGCCCTAAATTCCATTTTTTCAAGGTCTAAGGGATTTGTGACTTAAGGACTTTTGTGCACCAGATCCATCGATTCTTTGAAGAGAATTAATTTTTTTGGTCATAATAGTTTTCTTGGCACTAGAAGTAGGGTCTCTACCCAATTTCTATGCCAAAAGTTGTTAACCATATTACCAAAATTATTACCTAGTAGTAATTTACATTTTTGAAGTCAAGACATTGGAAATCCAATGGTATCATTACCTCCCCTATGGTAGAAACCAGAGCCTGAAAGTTGTAGATGGTCCAGGTGTTGAAATTTCATATCTATTGTGAATTTTCAAATAAAACTAGCATGGAAGCTTTAACAACCATTTAATTTTTATTGCCATATCGTTTACCACAAAACAAATTTTGGTTTTCACACCAACCAAACCTACTTTCCCCTTCTTTGTGGTAAAAGTTGATAGCTTGCCAAAAACATTTTTTGGAAACTACCAAATCTACATTTTGGCCTTCAAACATTTTTCCCTTCTGTTCAATGCTGAAATAGGAAATTGTGAGATTCTCCATCTTACCTACTTCCTTTTCTCCCCTACCATTCATAGTGTAGAGGTAGCTAGGAGGTCAACATAGAGGATGTTTAATATCAACATTTCTAGTTTTCCATTTTTAGTAAAGGGGTGTACTCCCCTTATTTTTATCCTTTTATAGCCCATTCATTTTTCCAAGTTGAGAAAATTGGTAGGCCTACTAGAACCAAATTTCAGTGGGAAAACCTAGACTTTCCATTTTGGTTTTAAGTCTTCACCTCATCAACATTGAGTTAGAAGGTGTGAGATTTTCATTATCTCATCCCCCTTATTCTCTCTCTCTCTCTCTCTCTCTCTCTCTCTCTCTCTTTCCCTTTCCCCTACTATCATACCTAGCATAGAGGTAGTTGGTAGGCTAGCATGGATGAGGCTTAACATTAACATTTCTAGCTTTCCATTTTTGATAAAGGGGTAAACCCCCCTTACCCCCTCCTCCTACTTACTAATTATAGTAAGTACCTTGTTTTTAGCGATTTTTTCTTTCTTTTAAACATTTTTAATACCATTCACTAGAATTCAATTTTTCTTTACCATTTATATAATATTTCAAACCATTTTTTTTTTTTAACAAAATAGACAATGTCTTTCTAGAAATCTACCAAGTTACCCCTCACCTTCACTAGCAAAGGTCTTAGGCAACAAGCCATGAGGGTATATGACCCCAAAGATCTTGTTTTCATCAAATGTATAGAATCATTGAGGATAAAAGGGAAAATTATTAGTTTTATAGCCATAAATGAAGACTAATATAGCTTTATTTATGCCAAAATATAGGTTGACATGCTGATTCCAAATTTGGAAGCATAAGAGAAAAAGGAGTTTAAAGTTATCCATAGTAATGGTAAGGAGTACATCCCTTTCCCCTATGACCAAATACCTTTCTGATATCTATGTAGATATCCTAGCCCAATTGATTAAAATGGAAGAAGAGGATGAAAAACATAGCTTGGAGGAACAAAAAGAAAAGGAGGTTGAGTTTATGGTATAATCTAAGCTAAAAGAAATTCTAGGGGGATTATTCTAACAAGTGATCCTCAAGGCCATCGTGTCTTCCCCTCATGCATTTATTTGCTCTATGGGTATGGTGTTGCCATCTTTCACTCCATCATACCCTACCATGGTAGATCCCACACTAGTCATAGCCATGCATCAAACTCAATCAATCTCACAAACAACAACCTATAACACATTTTTACTATTTTCTACACTACCTTGATGAGTGCAATCATTGATAGTGGTTTTTACCACCACAAGTCCATTAATTACCTGTGCGGGATCCAACATGGGTCCCAAAGTAACACAAGGGTCACACACACCATTTATCACATTTGTGCCTTAGGAACTAGCAGAAACATCCTTTTCCTTGTTTGGCCCACAAGACACAACCATAATGTAACCACTTCCTTCTATCTTTCAATCCATAGTGAGGCCACAAACCTTAAAACAAATACCAAAATCTTATGTACAAACCCCAAAACCAACAAGGTCATCACAAAGCTTGGATTAAGCCTTCTAGATGATTTGGGACCTAATGGAGTAGTTGAAGAGGCTTAAAGCCTCTAATTCTTAAAGTGTTAATATTATGGACTTCTACTAAGATGATTCAATCATTCCTATGATCCCGCCCTTAACACTTTCTCTTGGTGTTTCTATTTTCCATTTAGAAAATAAAATGAAGAAGGTAACCCTAATGCTAACCTTATAACCATTAAATTTGAGTGCTTACTCTTTCATCCAGGGCCTCGTACCATCATGAGGATTTTCCATATGTCCCCAATCTCCCCAATATCTCCACCAAGATTAGGTTAAACTTAGGCATCTCTTCCACCATGATAAATGTCGCGCTTGTGGGGAACTGGTCCCCTACCACAAAGTCAATGTGAACTGTGCCTTTCACCACTACCTATGCCCCGTTGAATGAATTTAGACATGACATTGTCATGGGTTTGATTTGGTCTACCAAACCTAGTTAGTCCACTATGGGGAATGGGATGACATTTGTAGCAACCTTGTCATCAACAAGTACCCTTTGGATCTTATGTTGGTTGACCCAAATTGTGATGAATAGGGGTGCTATCATCACCTAACCCTTTTCAAGGTCTTCCCTAATGGACTCGTCACAAAATGTCAATTGGGATAGCCATGGTTCTTTGTCCATAGAAGGAAGCATAACTAAATGGATTTCTTTCTCCTCTGTTGGCATGTTCTCGTCAACTGCTATGGACATTAGCATATGAACCAAAGCCTTGCGGTGTGTGGTGAAAGTCATTACCAGATTGTACAGGTTCAATGTTATGTTCTTTTGTTTTAGAGCTTTCTTTACCTAAGTAAGAGCACTTAGGAGGTCTTGTCTACCTTCCTATTGTTTACTGCCATTCTCTTCCTCCATTTTTTCTAGATGATAGATTTCCCAAGGAGGAGTGGTTTTAGGTTTGGGGTTAGACCCTTTTGGGTGAGGTGGTAATGACCGTGCATGCATAGTGACATTAACTTTTGGTGATGAGGTGGGCATAGATGCAGAGGACGAAGGAGTAGGCTTGGAAGGACCTGAGGTAGTACATTCTGTAGCAGTTTCACTTGTCAAACGCTCTTCCGGTTTCGTTGAACAAGAAGGCTGTGATGCCATCTTATGTAGGTTTTTTGGAATGGGGGTAGTTGAGTGGTTTGACCCTTGATGATGAATGGTGTTTGTGGCATTAGTGCAGCTGGTGGTGTAGTTTTGATTACAGAAGGTGCAGGGGCAGATGTTTGAGGAGGGACCTTAAGAAAAAATGGTTGCTATGGTGTATTTTTTGCCATTGTTGATGTCACTAGGATATGTTGAGGTATACAAACCAAAAATGGTTGTTGTGGTGGTTCTGGATTACCATCTATTCCAATCGTGTTAATGATGTACCCCACATCGTTAGTGTTGAAGGGATCCTTATAAACATGCATGGATTGATTTTTAGGGTGGATGAGGTTTCTTTCATCCAGCACCAACTTCCCCTGATCAATCATCCATTGAATGTCATATTTTAAGGCCATACAGTAATCCATGTCATGACCAAAAAGTTGGTGGTAGTCACAGAACTGCTCCAACTTGAAGTTCTTAGGAATTGGAGGCTTGTTGGGCATAGCCAAGGAGGGGTTCCTAAGGAGTGCGCAATACCACTGATGCCATTTGGTTGCCTTCTCTGACATCCACTTATGTTGAATCTATGTCATCCCTATCAATTTCTTTAGAAGTTCTAAAGGCTTGATAGGTAGCGGGGTGTACTTGGAGCGATCTTTACACTTGAAGTTGGATTTAGGTGGGGTGGGTACTTCGGGTGCCAACATGGAGGGTTGGGTGGTGTTTCTTGGGCCAGGCATGGGGTTAGTTGGTGTTGTGGCTACTTTCTTATTATTATTGTTGTTGGGGTTTGCCTTGTTTTCCACAATAGTGACTGTGGCCATTGCGGCCTTTCCCTTATCTTTGTTCTTTTTAGAATGTGCATTTTTATATGAAACATAGGCCAGGTCTTTACTAGCCTTGGCCATGTCTTGAATGCTCTTTGTCTATGGAAAAGATTGACTAAGAGATTGTCGGGCTAGGTAATACAAATTGGATTTGATGAAATCGTTCATGGCCCCCTTGAAGATGGGCAGAAAATGGGCCTCCGTGATAGGCTCATGGATCTTGTTCAAGGTGGTGCTCCACCATTATATAAACCTCTACACCAACTCTAGTGGGTCTTGCTTAACTTCCATTAACTGATCTAGCATGACTTTGAGCTTTAAGTTATACTTGAAATGGGTCACAAACTGAGTCAATAGCTCCTCCAATGTTGATATGGAGGCACCTAGGAGTGTGTAGTACCAGTCTAAAGCTTTGCCTATCAGAGACATAGCAAATACATGAATGATGATGTGCGGCCATTGTTGCAGCAACAAAGATTTAGATTTGAATGTGACCAGATGTGCGTTCAAGTCGCCCTCCCCATTGTATTTTGTAAACTAGGGGAGCGGCATCCCAGGGGTTAATGTAAGCATGGGAACCGTCAGGCTAATGGGGTCGTCATGGTAGAAATCCATGACTTGCACCGTATCAAAACTGACAGCTTTGAGGCATCTAACCTCTTTAGTAAGGGTCTAGATAAGTTGAAATGCTTGATCCAGGCCAGAGGAAAATGCTAATGGTTGTAGGGTTGTGGGGGCAACCATCGTTTGTGGCATGGCGAGGGCAGTAGCTTGGCTCATAGGGGGGCCATTGGGGCTACCCTTGCAAAGGGTGCTACTGGTGCATTCCACCATCCAATGGGTGGTGCTGCTGGTGGTGTTGTGGGGTTGGTCATTTTCATGACCGATGGAATGAGCCACAGTCTCATGCTTGGTTGCGATACCTATGGGACTTGGTATGTTTCGTGGTAAGGGTGTTGTGACATCTAGTGGGGCTATGAAGCAGGGAGCGAAGAGGCTGGAGTCCACCACATAGTTGGGACTAGACCTACCGCTAATGGTGGAATAGATGCAAATGATGAAATAGGAGGCGAGGCCTCAGGTAGCTAAGAAGTAGAAGCGGTATGTACGTAGGGTAGTGTAGCCATGACCGGCGCTTGATACGAAGATGGGACAAAATGAGGAGGGAGAGTGCTTGGGTACAAAACTAAGGGACATGCATGTTGATACGTCAAGGGTGTAGGATGGCTGCCCATGGCTGACGAAAACATAGATTGAGGTGGATTTGTAGCAATCACAAAGGGATTCTTCATGAAAATCTGGTTTAACTTGAAGGCCATGGTGGGAGGGTTGGTCGTAGGATATGTCTGGCCACCCCCCTCAGATTGGGAGTCCAGGTCTTCTTGCCCATCCTGAAATGCTTCATCATAATGGGATGTTGCATCCCACTTCCTAGGTATACTAACTTATGACAGCTAATCAAAGATCCACTGATATGTCTCTGTGAGAGATATGGAAATGTTGGGGTTAGGGACAAACTCCTTCTCATTCTGGTAAAGGAACTCGAAACTACGTTTTTTCTCGAGTTCTTGAAGATCTAGGGGTAGATTTTCCTGGATCTTTGTGTAGATAAAGTCGTAATGCTCTGCATCTTGCACCAAGGACTCGGGTGACAAATGTTGAATCCTAAGGGACTGGAGTGGCATCATCACCTGGCTAGGTGACTGCTTAGCACCCATGGTGCTTTGGGCTAGAAAAGGAGCCTCAAGGCTTGAGGTAGAAACAACAGTTGTTGTTGGAATCATATTGCATGGTAAAAAGGAAAGATCACAAACTAGAAACATGGAAATCAATGTGAAAGAAGAGGATTTTCGTCTTGCCATATTCCAAAGGAACCGTAGTTGTGACCGATCTGCATCACACGATGCGTAAACAACCACGAAAGGTTGTCATGTTTATGCCAGTGTGTGACGAGGTATAGAGAGCATGTAGGAATACTCATAAGACAAGGAAAAGTCATCAAATGACCTCCTTCTACTGCCAAAAATTTTAGTGACTAAAAATGTTAGTGGCTAGAACACCGAGATGTTTCTAGGCAAATAGTTTAACCTTGGATTCGTGCAAGGGCCATGCTGGAGAAAAATGGAAGCGAGGTGCCATGAATAGTCTGGTCAATCAGACAAGGACTTAGTTGGTGTATCTTAACCTTATGTAAACATCATTTCGAAGGTGAGACACACGAGGTAAACCGATGATCAATAAATGCAGAATAGAGAAAATAATGCAAAACAATGATAATACTAAAGAAATAGCAAAAAAATCTCAAGTGAAGAAATGCATTGTCCCAAGGTCATGGATTTGATTCTTTGCTTTATTTGAAAGGTGTACAATAGGTCATGCAATGCTGAAGACACACAGAGAACTCAAGGGTAACTAGAATGCTCAAGGAAAATGCCAACTATGCTTTTTGGAGGCCAACTTAAAAGCCAATTATAGTAAGAAGCCAAATCTATTTGTTAAGAAGTCAATCAAGAAGGCAACTAGCTAATCCAAAAATCCAATAAGCCAACCACTATTGTAAATGAAACAATGCCAACTCTTTCAATGAAAAGCCAACCCTATGAATGTTGTTTGCTGAGGTATTTATAGGGCTAGGAGCAAGTGAGAAATGGGGCCTAGATGCCACATGTCATAGACCCCACAATATGTTGACGTGCCCATACCATGTAGGTGTGCGATGCTAGACATGAATTTGCCTACACTGTGACTATACCTCCGGGACTGCATGTGCCAAGATCAATGTGCTAACAATGCAAAAAATTGAGTTTTCGCTCCAGGACTACGTCTTCCTTGCTCTTACGAGAAAGGTTAACCATAGGAACAATGTTTTGGGGGCTAACCAGGAGGTGTGCAAAATGGATTGAAATTGCTGATTCTACCAAGGAGATGCCAAAATGAGGAAGATTGTTGTCAACAAGTTCTAGAACTACCTAAAGACATCCTGATGCTTCTATACCAATGTGTTGGCGACCGTTTGGGACGCGACCGCCAACGAGTGTCCTCGAACAGGATTTAGGTGCCTGCTGGTCTCTGGAAACACCAAGGCCCAGATACCTCCAAATAAACTCAGTAGTTAATGTGAGTATGTGTGTGTGTTGTTGCGGCATACGGTTGTGAGAAATGTAACAATTGCGTTGTGTGTGAACTACAAATGACTTACTTGAAAGAGATTCAGCCAACTTTGCCAAGTACTGTGAGTTGTTGAAAATTTCCTATTTTGTTCAACTGCCTAGTCTATGTGGTCCTTATAATACCTACTTGTAACAAATAAAATTTTGTAGAAACATTTCAGCACAACTCCACAATCTACTCCTAATTTTCCCCAGAGAAAGAGATAGTTCCACAAGAAAACTAGAAATAGAGCAAGATTCGATGGAAATAAGTAGAAAAGAAAATAAAGTAGATTTGTGAAGACCTCAAATATTTAAACAAGGTAAAAAGACACAAGTAAACACTTCGCAATAAAGCTATCCCAAATTCAATATCTATGAATTGTTCAAACTTCCAAGGCTCAAACAAGCAATATCTTCAAGACAATCCTATTATGCTACCAAAAATTGCTGCGTAAACTACCA
>MNCI01020044.1:1262419-1299810 GCA_015680685.1 Gnetum montanum
AGCATCTCATCAATTCTTGGAAGTGGATACTTATCCTTCTTTGAAGCATCGTTTAAATTTCTAAAGTCTACACAAAGTCTTATATCACCATTTTTCTTTCTTACTGGAACAAGGTTAGCAAGCCATGTCGAATATCGTACTGGATATATGATTTGTGCTTGCAACAACTTTTGGATTTTGGCTTCCATAGCTGGTTCAAATAATGGGTTAAATTTCCTTTGTTTTTGCTTAACTATTTTTCAACCTTCTCTTAAAGGAATCTTATGTGTCATCACATCTTGCCAAAATGCTTTAAGATCATCATAAGACTAACCAAAATTATCCAAATTATCTTGTAGACATGATAACAAATCTTGCTTGAAATTTGAGTCTCTTTCCTTTGTAACATTTAGCATTTTTGGTGTCTTGTCTAATCCAAAATTTACTGCCTTGAAAGCTTGACTATCTGGGTTTTGTATATCCTTTCCAGTAAGTAAATTTTTCTTGAACTCATGTTCCAAATCAATCATCCTTTTTGGAATAAAATTAGCTTTGGAATTCGACAACATTTCAAGCATCACTTGACCCTCAATTTCTTGTTTATTCTTTATAAATCTTAATACTTGATCATTGTCTTCAAATACTTGTAAATTTCTTATATTGTCTGGTACTGATGGATGATGTTATTCTTCAATCATGACATTTTTTGTAATTTTCTAATATTTGCATATCCAATGTTGAAGCTGCCTTAGCCAAATCATCTACTATAAGATTCTCCGCTCTATTTATATGCTCTATTTGGCAACGTTGAAATTGATCTAACATCTTACAAGAAAGTTGCTTATAAGGTCTCAAAAATGAGCTCTTTATGACACAGTTACCTTTTACTTGTTCGCAGACTAATCTTGAGTCTCCCTTTATAATGATTTCTTTGATCTTTTTGTCTAGAGC
This sequence comes from Gnetum montanum, assembly GCA_015680685.1. Classification (NCBI taxonomy): domain Eukaryota; kingdom Viridiplantae; phylum Streptophyta; class Gnetopsida; order Gnetales; family Gnetaceae; genus Gnetum; species Gnetum montanum. The sequence continues at coordinate 1,263,350 of MNCI01020044.1, forward strand.
TATTTTCATACCAATACATAAAGCTTCATACTCAGCCTTGTTGTTACTACAAGGGAAAGATAAATGAATTGCCTTGAGAATTTCAGGTGTACCGTTCTTGAATCTAACTATTCCAACTCCTGCACCTTTTGAATTACATGAACCATCACAGTATAACTCCCCTTTATCTTCATTCTTTGATTGTTCTATTTTAGGACTACAACTTTCTTGGAGTGTACAAACTTTGTTTTCAACACCTCCTTTTTCAGCCATTTTACTTCGTCCATTTGAAGTAATGTTATCTATCATCAAAGGTTCGCTATAGATGTAAATTTGATTTGGTTCTCCTTTCCAAGGTAACCACATGTGAGAATAATCTATTGATATGTAACCTGAGAAATTCTTGCTCGAACTTCTACTCAATAAGAGACTATGCGAATCTGGTATATCTGCCATTTGAATAGTTATTTTACTTCTAATGTGGCGTTCAGAAGCAATTTCCAATAGAACATTTGGTAGTTGACCCACAATCTTCACTCTACTTTTATCCACTTGAACAATCTTTTTATTTGACCTTTCAGGAATCAAACCAAGTTTCTTACATATAGATAATGGCATTATAGTAGACATAGCTCTAGAATCAACCAAACAATTGTGTAAAAATTTATCCTTTAATTTCATTGTCAAAAGGAAAGGAGGAGCTTCCTTGTCATATGAAGTTCTTAATTTTTCATCATTTTTAGACACATAACTTAACTCTGATTCTCTAGCTCTCCTTTTACCTTTAATGAATTCTAAAGCCTTTCTTTGCTGATCTCTTATTTGAAGCAACTAATAGAGGCTAATATTGGCATTGACATGTTTAAGGTCTTCTATCAAATCATATTCTCCATCACCAATGAAGCTTGATCTATTTATCCATTTATTAAAAGACTGATTTGGAGTGCTTTGCTCCACTTGATTGTCTTTACCTTTATTCTTATCCTTTCTACTTGGCTCAAAAGCTCTTCTCTTAGTAGATGGATCAGTAATAACATTTGGGGTTTAGAAGTAGTTAGTCTTTCCTTAGATCGAAGACTATATCCATTTTCATCATTGTTATTACACTCTTCATCTGAAGACATATCTTCTTCAGAACTTGATAGAGAAGAAGTATTACTAGATCCATTGCTAGAAGATTTACTTGCATAGTGAACACTAGATAACTCATTATCAGATTCAATATCAAGAAAGTTGGACATAATAAGATCACTTTCATCCTCATCTTCTACTAACTTAGTGTCTTGATGTTTATGCTTTCGAGTTTTCTTTTCTTCCTTGATATTAACTCTTTCCAATGCTTTTTCAAGCTTCACTATTTTGTTAGACATATCTCTCATTAATTTTCCTTTTTCAGATCCCATTCTTTCATGTTCTTGCTCTATCTTAACATGAGATGGACCCGGTAAAGCTTTAAATTGAGCTAAATCTTGCATAGGGATCATAACTCTTTCTTCCCTTTTTGGTATTGCAATATTTTCTTCAAGATTCAAGTTCAACTCTTTTTCTAACTGTATAGCTTCACTAAAGTAGTCGTTTGTTTGGAGTTCTACTTAACCAAATTGAAATGTTGGGGTTGATAGCCTTAAGATAAGTCTCTTTAAGCATTTCTTATGATGGTCTATGTACCTCCTGAAATCGTCGGTCCCCGGCTGGAAGGAAAAAATAGAGACCGTGGGATCATAGGACGAGCACAGATGATCCTACATTTGCCTGAGGGTGAACTGGAATGCACAAAGGTAGGGTACCTTGGGTGGTCCGCATGCAGATCAGACAAGGATTTCCCCGAGCGCCACCGAAGTGTTATACGCTGGGTTATGCGTAAACTGTGTAACGGGTGTAAAACGGAGTGAACAGTGAAAATAGGATGTAAACAAAGTGTAACCAGTGTAATCGTGTAGACTGTGTAAACTGATATATGCAGCGTAAGCTAAGAGTAGACAGCGTAAAGCGTAAACTGAGTGTAGACAGCGTAAAGCGTAAACAGAGCATATATGGCGTAAAGCGTGTAAGTGTAAACGAGCGTAGACAGCGTATAGCGTAAACAAGGCGTATACAGCGTAAACAGGGTAAATAGGGCATAGACAGTGTAAACAGAGCATAAATGTAAACTCTTGTAAGCAGAAGCAACGTAAACTATAAATTGTAAACTGTAAACTGTATTATGGAGTGGAAATGTGGTGCACCGGTCTAACGCAATTGTGGCTGAACACAAGGTGGACGTAAAGCCCCGGTGGGTGCAGGGAAGCGGCTGGTTCACATGGTAGGCAGAGCGTAGAGACTGTGCTCGACGTATAGGACTTCCAGCGTAGAGGGTTTCAGGCTCTGGTTTGCAGCGTAATTGCTCTGGGTCTACTTTGGTAAATTTTTGCCGACCTTGAAAACACGGAAAACTGGGCTTTTTATAGGTGGGGTTTTACCGGGAAAAATCAGGTTGGGAGACACGTGGAGTGTTGACCGGGTGCGTACAATTTAGAAATATGGTATACGCTGGGCGTATACGCTACATCAGGCCAGCATATACGCTGGGCGTATACGCTGGACTTTCTGGGCATGTGAACTTTGGTGGATGCTGGGCGTATATGCTGATGGATGTTGGCCGCCGAGTTGCTTCAATTCTTGCTCCTGTTGCACTTGCTGAGTGTACATGTAAGGCGTGTATGCTGGGCGTTGGGCATATACGCTGGGCGTAGACGTTGGGCGTATACACTGGGCATAGACGCTGGTGCAACACTTGGTAAAAACCAAGTGTTTCGATCCTCAAAATTGCCATGTGTGACTCCAAATGTAGCCAAGGTCGTCTGAGGATCATGGGGACCTGTTTCTTGCTGGACAAGTGCCAAACTCAAAATTTTTGTGGTGTTTCATTGGCCCCTCTTTGTTGACACTTGGAGGAATCGACCCGAGAAGCGTCGACAAAGAAGCGCAAAACACCACAAGCAACTTGATAAAGGCTTTGTCCTTTGCCACTTGTCTAGACATCATCGTACCATGTTTAGTAGTGTATGGGATTGAAAAAGGTGAGATTGGTAGCTGGTAGGAGAGAAGGGATTTTGGGGATTGGTGACTGCCCCAAGGGATTATGCTGGGGAAATGGGATGCTCAGGTGTGTGGCATGCTGGTCCTCATCGATAGCCATTTTTTTTGGCAGACTCGGAACTCAGGCCTGCGATGCGCGTCCTTTGGCGGAACAGTGCTCTCAGTTAGTGTTTAAGAGAGTTTGTTGTCAATGCCAAAGCCACGGGATGATGTTTTTCATTCTTTGGAGGAACAGCACCCTTCTTTGGGGAAACTATAGGCGAAGTGCCAAAGCCATGCAACAGGATGTTGCTTTTTTTTTTTTTTTTTTTAAAATTTTTTTTTTCTCTTTGGNTTGCTTCATCTTGCTACCTATGATGAAATGCACTCTCGTACGAGCACCTCTGAGCATCATCCTACAAACATAACTCCATGGAGACAAGAAAACCATGAGTGAATAAATGAGCTTAGACTTAAACAGCTGTAGGTGAACAAAAATATTGGGGACGATTCTGAGCACTGAGTGCGGATGTCGACGATGTTGATGAGATTGTGTGCCGATGAGGGATGCAATGAGTCTGATGAATGAATACGACTGCGGAGTCAAGAGTCAGAGATGAACGTGCCAGTTTACAGTCTTAATGGGCTATCAAGGGTTAGTTTTATGTCGTAACCTGTTGGACATTGCCCGTTTAGCGTCGTGGCAGATGGTACGTTGCTAGTTTCGAGTCTTAGCGGACCATGCAGAGGCAAGCTAGTTTATAGTCTTAGCGGACTTTGACGGTTGTGACGGTGACATTTTACTGTCATGCCAGAAGGATGCTAGTTTATCATTATTGCAGACATTGTGGGGTATCAGTTTATTGTCATGATGCCAGGACAATGGTGGTGTTAGTTTTAAGTCGTAACCCAAGACTATTCTGTGGTATCATTTTATAGTCATAATCCAGGACTTGCTGTAATATCAGTTTATAGTCATGATTCTAGGACTAGCTGTGGTATCATTTTATAGTCATGATTCCAGGACTAGCTGTGGTATCAGTTTATAGTCATGATTCCAGGACTAGCTGTGGTATCAGTTTTTAGTCATGATTCCAGGACTAATACGTACCTGAGCTTGAATTTATGTATAGAACGGTTTTAGGAACAAGTGATCGGTCGGATTTGCAAATTCTTTTCTGTCCATGTCAGCTAGCTTGAATGCTCCATTGTCAAATGCTTTGGTGATCAGGTAAGGTCCTTCCCAGTTGACTGAGAACTTATCTGGGTGTTCTCGAATAGCCTTAAGCACGAGGTCTCCTTCTTTGATGGGGCACTTATGAACGTCATGTCGATGTCGTTGCCGTTGTCATTTTTGGTACCATTCGATCTGATCGAGTGCGCGTACGCACTCCTCCTCCACCGAGTCCAGGTCAATGATGTGTAGCTCATTGTTTTGCCCATCGTCGAGAAGTCCGGAAAGCGTGATCCTTAGATATGGTACCTGTAATTCCAAAGGTAAAACAACTTCTGAACCGTAAACAAGACTGTATGGAGTTTTACCTGTCGAAGTCCGATGTGTAGTACGGTATGCCCACAATGCATACACCATTTGTTCGTGCCATCTTCGTTTACTTTGAGCAAGCATCTTTTTGAGTATTGTAATGATTTTCTTATTTGTCGCTTCCGCCTGTCCATTGCTTTGAGGATGGTATGAGGATGAAAACAATTGTTTGATCCCTAGACTATCACAAAACGTTTTGGTCTTGGCACTGCTAAATTGTGGCCCATTTTCAGTGATGATCATCATGGGAATGCCAAAACGGGTCATAATGTTTTCGAGGATGAAGTGGCACATGTGTTTAGAAGTAGTTTTTTGAAGGAGCGCAGCTTCTACCCATTTGGTAAAATATTCGGTTGCTATTATGATAAAACCATGCTCGGCAGAAGATGTGGGTGTTATCGGGCCTATAAGGTCCAATCCCCACTTCTGGAAGGGCCATGTGATCTGTGTTGTGTGCAACTCATTTGGTGGGATATGGATTAGATTACTGTGTTTTTGACAAGTACTACATGTTCTGACCTTGGACAGACAATCGTACTCCATGTGTGGCCAATAGTAGCCTAAGCATCTTATTTTGGTTGCCATTTCCTTCGGTGCAATGTGTCCCCCGCATATTCCATCGTGTACTTATTCAAAAATTGTTTGGGCTTCGGTACTATTGACGCATGTCAGCAATATGCCCTCGTAGGATTGGTGACACAATGTATCTCCTATTAGTGTGTATTGTTTAGAACGTTTGCGTACTACATCCTTTTGTGCGTTTGTTAGATGTTGTGGCGTTTCACCACGCAGAAGGTATTCTTTTACATCATCATAGCATTCATTAGCATGTGTTGTACTGACAGATGCGATTGGCAACATGTCGAGAGTATTGGTTATGGGCTCGGCACAACTGGTTACGGAGCTTGGTAATGCGTGAAACATGTCAGGGGATATGTTTAAGGCCAAGGTTGCTAATGCGTCTGCAATGGTATTGTCATTCCTGGAGATGTGTTGGACATCGACGCTTTCGAATCGTTTAAGTAGGTGTTTAGCCAAATCACAGTATGGTTGTAAGTGTTGCGCTTTACATGTATAGACGTCTGTGACTTGGTTTACGACTAGTTGTGAGTCCCCTCTGACTACAAGCCGTGTAATGTCTGAAGCTAGTGCGGCCGCGAGACCTCTAAGGAGGCCTTCATACTCTGCTATGTTATTAGTACAATGAAAATTAAAGCGATAAGCAAAAGGTTTAATTTCCCCAGAGGGGTATGTGATTATAGCGGCAGCACTTCCTCCTCGAGAGGTGGATGCTCCATCAAAGTTTAGAATGACATCGTAGTTATTAGGCACCGTATTTATTGCATTTACATTTTCGTCTAGGAATTCAAGTTCTATTGTACCTAGATCTTGTGTTGGCGACGTAGTCATTTGATTTGTTATGGCTTGTCCTTTGACTGATGATTGTGCCACGTAGCGCAAGTCAAACTCGGCTATGATGGCCTTCCAATGGGCTATCCTACTTGATTCGTAGATATTTCCAGTTATAGCTCTGAGTACATTATCTTTGCAAATTATGTTATCTTGGTTTTGGAAAAGATAATGTCGCCATTTCTTTAAAGAGAAAACTAAGACTAAACATGACTTCTCTACATCGTTGTATCTTTTTTCGTGGGCAACTAATGCATGGCTCAGGTAATATACAGGGACTTCAGCTCCGTCATCTTGTTTCTGGCAAAGCATAGACGCGATTGATGATTCTGATGTGGCTAGGTAGATGTAAAACGACTTGTCGTTTTTGGGTGGGTACACCGTAGGTAGTCGAGCGAGTGCCATCTTAATGTTGTCAAATGCTTCTTGGCACTACGGGGTCCATTCAAAATGGACATTTTTGCGTAGTAGGTGGTTCATAGGTGTTAGCTTTTCCGTCAATTTTTCTATGAACCTCCTGATAAACTGTAATCGACCTTGTAGCCCTCGAAGTTCGGTTAGGTNAGCCACATATCAAAGGGCGATGACATACATCTTCAGCGATTACATCTCACATTCACTCAATGATTACGTGGATGACATAGTGGTTNTTCCGAGGTTACAAATCCAAGCAGTTTACTTGTCTTGATGCTGAAGACGCATTTCTTTGGGTTAAGCCTTAGTTCNAAAGATAACAGGGCTTACCTAGCAGTTGAGTCAACTAATTGATCAATGCTAGGTAAGGGGAAGTCATCTTTTATGGTTGCTACGTTGAGGTCTCGGAATTCAATGCATAGGTGGATACTTCCATTCTTCTTTGGGACTATAACCATGTTTGAAATCCACTTGGCGTAATCAATAGCCCTAATGAAACCAGCTTGGTAGAGCTTAGTAATCTCACTACGAACTGCTAATGCTACCTCGGGCTTGACCTTTCGTGCTTTCTATTTCACTGGCCTTAGTCTCGGATCAAGGATAATGTTGTGCTAGATGATACGAGGGTCTAGTCTGGGCATGTCCGTATAGGACCAAGAAAACGCTTTCATATTGTCCCTAAGCACGTTTTCGATATCTCTAGCTAGACACAGTTCTAGTAATGTGCTTAATTTTAGAATTTTAATTTCCCCATCCGACATGGTGATGGGAGTTTCGGTTAGAGGATATTCGGTAATATTTTCAACTTCTATGTCGAGGGATTTTGTCATACCCTCATAGTCGTTAACCGTTTGCTGTGTTGAAGCTATTGTTGCATTGTTTGTTGATGAGCTCGCATGGATGAGATTCATGTCGATATTCCTTTCAACCTCGTCGTATGGTCCATTGATAACCAATGGCTTAGTTAAGTGCTTGTAATCCATTAGGCTAGTTCCTGTCAATAAATAAAGAGCCTGGTAAGATAGCAACGGTCGTTTTATGTCTTTTGGTAATTTTTAGTGTATATGTATGACAGTGGATTAACGTAATAGTGAAATGGCCATTTAATGCGTTACCGGGCAACGAACGGTAGTTTAATGCCTTATCGGGCAACGAAGGGCAGTTTAATGCCTTACCGGGCAACGAAGGGTAGTTTAATGCCTTACCGGGCAACGAACGGCAGTTTAATGCCTGACCGGTCAACGAACGACAGTTTAATGCCGAAATTTTTCGTTTTATTTAGTTTATGTATGTAATTTTTATATATTTTTGAAAAATTTAAGGAAAATCTGAAAAAGCACGAAAAACGAGGCAAAAAGCAAGAAAAATCAAAGGGCGGCGGCGGCGTCAGCATCGGCGTCGGCGTCGGCATGCTATAAAAAGGGGAAAAGGGGCTTCATTTGTCATTTGTCCCTCTGAGCGTGAGCGTGAACTACGGCTAAACCCCAGCGTAGACACCGAGCGAAACCCCAGCGTAGACGCCGAGAGAGAAACCCTAGCGTAGACGCCGAGAGAGAAACCCTAGTGTAGACGCCGAGAGAGAAACCCCAGCGTAGACGCCGAGATGGGTAGAGGTAAAGAAATGGAAGGCCGAGGAAAGAAAGGACCAGAGCTGACATTCGCGGAGGAGAGCGAGGTGATGCTGCAGTGCCTACCCCGCCCGAGCCTTCCCGCATGGCCTGGATCTTCCAGCAAGTAGGCTCTTGACTCTGTTTTTGTTTATTTTTCCGCGTCTATAGCGTAGACAGTTAGCATACAGGGTTTCGGCATATATGCTGAGCATAAAGGGTTCAGGGTATTGTACCGGTGTAGACGCCGTGTGTGTTGTTTTTAGCGTAGACTGTCACGGTTTCGTTTTTCGGTGTTCAGCGTAGAAGATTATCGGCGTATACGCCGAGCATAGACACTTATACTGGCTTCTGGCGTAGATGGTCTACGCTCGGCGTATACGCCGAGGGTTTCTACAGCGTATACGCAGGGCGTAAGTTGGATATTTCGTAGCATAAGCCTGTTCAGCGTAAAGTCGTGTTATGTACAGCGTAGACAGTTTTTAGCCTGTACGCCCAGCGTATACGCCGAGCGTAACAGTTTGTCTCTACGCCCAGCGTATACGCCGAGCGTAACTGTTTGTCTCTACGCCTAGCGTATACGCCGAGCATAACTGTTAGAAAAATTTACCGCGAATGTCTATTTTTCAAATGAAGTTTTTCGATATGATTAATCTTTGGGGTTGCTTTAATGGCTTGCAGGGACCTTGAACCTCCCCTTCTAGTGGTTGAGCTAGTTGGGGTGTTGACATGGTTTGGTCCCATTGAGGGTGGTGAACCGACCCCAGACTTAACTGTTGAGAACAATGGGGTCTGGTTTTGGGACAGGGCCTGCAAATTTTTGGCCTTCATACTAGACCATTTCAGGGTTGTGATTTGGTCCCACCTAGGTGAGGATGTGGCGTGGAGCATCATCGAGGCCATGTTACCCAATGCAGCGAAGGGTATTAGAATATTTATGGATGATATTGATGAAGGGCCACTTGTCGTTGAGGGTATTCCCCCTGGTGGTCCAAGATCTGCCCGTCCATTGACACGTGTGTGGTATCGGCTGCCGAGGGGGCCTAACTATATCAACGATACATTATTTCTAGCGGGCCGCGCACACACCTTATTCCAAAATCCTCCTGGCACAGTATACCGGGTGGAAAGGTAATTGCGTTTTAGCTCTGGTTGTTCCTCTCTTTTTATATTCAAATATTTACTCTGGTCTTAACACATGTTTTCGCCTTTCCGTAGGCCGAAAGTTATGAAAGAAGGGGCCTACGCAGGCGATGATGGGCTTGCATTGGCGCGCACAGCTTTGGAGGTGTTCATGGTGGGCCCCAGCCTTTGTGGGGATGTTTTGGCCCACACTAGCAGTGCCATGAAGAACTTCCACAAGAAGTTTTCTAAGGCGTTTGCACAATGCACCGCGCGTGGATGGTTGCATGCCGAATGGTCCCCTAATGGACCAATTTTTCCATCTGCTTCTGATCTGGGCAAAACCTCAAAATCTAACACGGACAGTAAGTGGCAATGTTTTCTAGATGTCATGATGTGTTTGTTCCATCGCCAAGTGTTAAACTAATAGCAGGTGTTTGATTTGTCTCTACAGCTGGCACTACCTCTGGCGGGGATTCTGTTGTAACCAGGCGGACTGAAGCGACTCTATCCATGAAATTCGGTGAAACAATTGCCACCCAGAAGTGGTTACGAGTAAAAGCCCCACCATCCATTATTGCCTGTTTAGAACATGCCGGCCTCATGGCGCTTTCCGCGGCCCCTTGCCCGAACGTGTCTATAGCGGAGATGATCGGGATCGTGGATTCGTTTGACAGATCTGTTTCTCACTATAGCGCTCGTATTAAGGGCATTAAAATAATTTTTGAATTATCGTCCCAATTTTTTGCAGACTTGTTTGGTGTGCCTACAGGTGTTGTAAAGATTGTTTTAGATAGGATGCACAAAGAAATTCACACTATCCGCGCTTTAGAGGATTGGTTAGGGGTGACGAAAGGCGCCAAAGGATTTCCAATGCAGGGGAGGCGCCCTTGTGTAATCAGGAAATGTTTTGGAGGACGTGGATAGATTTCTCGATCAACCAATCGTTGCTGATCGTGGCTAGTTTTATGTCATTGCGGACATAATAGTTTAATGTCATTTCGGACTGGGAGTGGCATTTAATTGTTTTCCTGTTTTACCGTAGTTTAGTGTCATTTCGAACTTGTTATAGTTTAACATCATTTTGGACTAGGAGTGATAGTATCATTTCAGTAATTTTTTGATTTTTTTCATTTTAATGTTAGACAATGTTTCAATAGGTATGATCCGTTATTCAGCGTCCCCTTCACTGATTACATTAAACGGTAATTTGGCCCAAGGGACTTCTGATGGAATGTCTTTTATGTTAGCATTTTTAGATATTTCAGTGTCCGTAGGGAGCTCTATATTAGCTTCTAATTGAGGAGGTACATGTGTTTCTGTTTGAGGAGGCTTTTGTTCCATGTCGGAAGATTTACTGCTTACCGATGGTTGCGGATTCTCGTTATTTTGGCTAGGTTTTTCAAGTTCAACTTCCGAGCCTTGGTCCATGTCCATATGTGACAAGATAATAGGAGTAGCTGCTTCACCACGTATGACGATTTCTACACCTTCATAAGGCAGGTGAATTTCTTGATGTATAGGCGAGGAGACAGCTCTCAGTTGGGCTAACCAAGGTCTTCCCAGTATTAGGTTAAACCCCGGCATCTCATCCACCACTAGGAAATCGGCAGATGTTGGGAATTGATCTCACGCTATGAAGTTTAAGGTTATTGTACCTTTCACCATTACATGTGACCCACTGAATGACCTTAAACATGTAGTCGTGGTTGGTTTAAGTAGTTCAGTAAGTCCTAGTTGTTCAATGATGTGGTACGGCACAACGTTTGTCGCAGCTCCATCGTCTACATGGACCCTATTTATTTTGAACCGATTTATAAATATTGTTATAAACATGGGGGCTGTTGTTACCTCCCCCGTTTTCTTATCCACCTTGATGTTGTCATCATGAAAACTTAGTGGCTTAGGAGTAGTCCCGCAAGGTGAGAACATCACTGCATGGATGGAGGGTTCGTTTGGGGATAAGTCCTCGCTTACCGGGATTGACGTTAACATGCGTACTAGAGCTTCCCGATGCGTTTCAGATGTTAGGACTAAATCATACAAGCTCAGTGAAGTGTTCTTTTATTTTAATGCTTGTGTGACTTGTGTCAAGGCGGCTGCAATGTTTTCACTGTTGGGGGTGTTTCTATCAGTGTTGATTGGATCCATCGGACCCAACAGTTTTATCTCTCATTTTGTTGACTTTTCAGTTTTCGGAGCCATCGCCTTAGATGATTCATGTCTTTCAGATGACTCACCTTCATTGCCTATGCTTGGTTGATCGTTAGATGATGACATGGGTACAGAGTTTAGGGGAGTGGGCTTAGGTGCCCCCAAAGCTAGCCGTTGGCGCTTTTTCTCCAAGCGTTCTCGCGTAAGCCTATCTACCAGGCGTTCTCGTGTGTCACGTGGAGGTGGAGTTGACCTCGGAGACTGGGATTGCCCAGGAACCTTTACGACGTGGGGAGCAGGGTGGGGCTGAGTGTACGATTGGGCCGGAGTTTGCACCGGTAGCCTGATGACGTACGGGGTTGGTCTTGGCGGAGGCTAGGCCTCTGTCATTGCAACTGTAGGTGGTACTTGAACTACGAAAGGGGTAGGCTAAGCGTGAGTGGTTGGTCTACCTGCAGGGTTAGCTGGATGGATGCGCACTACGTATGGTTGCTGGCGCATCATGACGTTAGAGGTGGGTATGATGGAGGGCACTCGGATTACAAATGGTCGTTGCGGGGCGTGGGGTAATTGAGGTGCAGAGTTAGTAGAAGGGATTTGAACCATGACTAGTTTGTTAGATGTTTCTTGTTTGTTTTTGGGATGGATGGTGTTGATGCGGGGTGTGCTGGAGTCATCATCACAATAGATTGAGGTAATTACGTACAGTGTCTCTTTAGCATTCAGGGGGTTTTTATACACCCCCATGGTCTGGTTTTGCAGTTGGACGGAGTTAGCCCCGTTGAAGGTAATCTTCCCATCATCAATCATCCTCTGGATGTCCTGCTTCAAGGTGAAGCAGTAATCCGTTCCATGCCCGTTGCGTTGGTGATAGTCGCAGAAGCAGTCCATCCTGAATTCTTTGGGCACGGGCAGCTCATCCGGCGTTGCCAAGCTTGGGTTCTGTACAAGTTGACAGAACCAGTCATGTCTTTGGATAGCCGCTGGGGACAATTGCTTGTGTTGCATCAATCCAGCCTTTAAGAGTTGATCAAAGAGCTGGGATGGCTTCATCGGTAAAGACGTGTACTGAGAGGGTTCCTTCCTCTAAAAGTTACGCATACGGTTCGTTGGGTTTTGTGATGATGACTCCGGCGCTGTTGTGGGAGCGGGCTGATAGTAGTTAGTGGGGGGAACGGGTGTTTTGTATTGATGTGTGGTGTTTGTTTGCTGTGCCCCCGCTATCACTGCTATAGTCGCCTTGGCCTTTTCTTTGTCTTTCTTAGTGTGTTGGTTTCTGAAGGCTAGGTAAGCAGGGTCATTGCTGTTTTGAGCAGCTTTCTCTATGTTTTTGATTTGTTCAAATTCTTGATTCAGATTGCGCACATTGAGGTAATACAATTTGGACTTGAAGAAGTCATTGACACCCCCTTTCAGAATCGTGAGCAGATAGGTTTGAGAGATTGGGTCGTGCAACTCGTTGAGAGCTGCGCTCCATCTCTGAATGAACTTCTGCAACGGTTCGAGCAGTGCCTGCTTGATCTGCATGCGGCTGTCCAGTGTTGCTTCAGGTTTCAAGTTATACTTGAACCTGGTCACAAACTGGCGTAGAAGATCGTCTAGGAAAAGGATGGAATTCCTGGGCAAGGCCCGGTACCAGTCGAGTGCCCTTCCCGCGAGGGACATGGGGAATATTTGTAGTATGGAGTGGGGCCATGCCTGAAGGAGTGCACACTCTAATCTGAACATGATGAGGTGGGTGTTGGGGTCTGTCTCCTCGTTATATTTAGTCAACGTTGGAAGGGGAACACCCTTGGACAAAGTTAATGGCGGGACAGAGGAGCTGATAGGGTCATCATTGTAGAAGTCTACTACTTTCAGCTCTACATCAGTGACGGTTTTGAGGTGCTTTACCTCATCTGTTAATTCCTGCATCAATTTTTTATCATCTGCCCAATCTTGGACGCTCAGTGAAGCTATAGGCTGGGGTTGTGGGGTTGCATACTAGCTAGATTGTTGGGTCATAGGTTGAAAAGCCGAAGGTTGGGTGATCGGTGGTTGTGCCTGTGGGTAGTTAACGACGGGCGGTGCTAAGGCTGAGATGTTAAAAGGAAAATGTTGTGGTTGTTGTTGTTGCTGCAGCTGGGGCTGTGCTTGAGGAGCATTGATCGGGGGGATTGCGTGGGGCAGGACGTGGTGATGGGGAATTTGATATGATGACGCCCCCCTTTCTGGCCATTGTCCCACTACGTTGTATGCGGGGACTCCTTGTTGGGCTGGGGCTGCTTGGGGAGCTGTATGCGTCTGGATATGGGGTATGAAGTGAGCTGATGTAGACGCGGGGATCACATGCGGCATCCCAATCACATGAGGTGGGAACGTTGGTCCCATGCCATCATGAGGAGGCGGTGCTTGTGAGGATGGGCCCGCAGCTGCATTAGGGGTAACTGTTAGAGGGAAGGTGTGAGGTTGGGGATCGCTCAGGAGCTGAATGTGTACGAGTGCTGGCATTTCCAGTGGTGGCATCTGAACTTGGGCAAATCTAGGATGTTGTACGGGCAAGAATTCCCCTGTCCCGGGATGGAAAATGGGGTTCATCTGTGCTTTGGGGCTTAAGGTGTGGTATGAGTCTCCCTACTCAGATTGGGTAGTGAACTCATCTTCTTCCTCTGGCTAAGGCTCTAGCACGGGTTGGTCCAATGATTGGTTCCTGTGTTGAAGGAGCTGAGTAAAGAGCTTTGAGAATTGTTCTAGAATGGGGATTACGTCGTATGGGGAAGGGATGAACTCGTGTCCTCCCCTGTAAAATAGTTCGAATTGTCTCTTTACTTCGATCTCAGCCCGATCCACTGCTAGGTCGGCTTGTATCTTAATGCAGATGAAGTTATACTTGTCTTGGGTTATAACGTTAGCAACTGGATCTCTTCCTTGTAACCTCAAAGACCAACGAGGCCCCATTGTGGATTGCCCTCCCAAATGTGGTGTGCTAGACTGCTGGGCAGCCATGGTGTCCGAGACGTTGATGTTCTGGGTAGTGGCAGCAGTGGTGTTTACGGGATTCATGATGATAGATTGTGTATGTAAAACAATTTGAGTGTATGTGGCTGGTGTAGACGAATCTACAGCGTAAGTGTGCAGTATAGACGCTAGTCTGCGGGCAGCGTAGACGCTGGTCTGCGGGCAGCGTAGATGCTAAGTGTGCAGCATAGACGCTAGCGTAAGCATGCAGCGTAGACGCTGGCATAACTGTGCAGTGTAGACGCTGGCGTAAGTTAGGCGACGTAGATGCTAGGGCACGTGTGCAGCGTAGATGCTGGAAGGTTGACAGCGTAGACGCTGGAAGGTTGACAGCGTAGACGCTGAGAGTTGGGGATTTAAACAGGGCCGCGAAAACGCTGATGAGCGTAGACGCTGAGAAGCGTATAGTCAATTTTTTTAAGCGGAGGTCCTCCTTCTAGCGCCAATTTCTGTATTGCCTGAAATCATTGGTCCCCGGCTGGAAGGAAAAAACAGAGATCGCAGGATCACAGGATGAGCACAGATGACCCTACCTTCGCCTGAGGGCGTGCTGGAATGCACGAAGGTAGGCTACCTTGGGTGGTCCGCATGCGGATCAGACAAGGATTTCCCCGAGTGCCACCGAAGTGTTATACGCTGGGTTATGTGTAAACTGTGTAATAGGCATAACATGGAGCGAACAGTGAAAATAGGGCATAAACAAAGTGTAACCAGCGTAACCGTGTAAACTGTGTAAACTGATATACGCAGCGTAAGCTAAGCATAGACCAGAATACAGCGTAGATAGGGCATAGACAGCATAAAGCGTAAATTGAGCGTAGATAGCGTAAAGCGTAAACAGAGCGTAGACGGTGTAAAGCATGTAAGTGTAAATGAGCGTAGACAGTGTATAGCGTAAACAAGGCGTATACATCGTAAACAGGGTAAACAGGGCGTAGACAGCGTAAACAGAGTGTAAATGTAAACTCTCGTAAGCAGAAGCAGTGTGAACACAGCGTAAACTGTAAACTGTATTATGGAGTGAAAATGTGGTGCACCGGTCTAACGCAGTTGTGGCTGAACACAAGGCGGACGTAAAGCCCCAGTGGGTGCAAGGAAGCGGCTGGTTCACACAGTAGGCGGAGCGTAGAGACTGTGCTCGGCGTACAGGACTTCCAGCGTAGAGGGTTTCAGGCTCTGGTTTGCAGCGTAATTGCTCTAGGTCTGCTCTGGTAAATTTTTGCCGACCTTGAAAACATGGAAAACTGGGCTTTTTATAGGTGGGGTTTTACCGGGAAAATCGGGTTGGGAGACACGTGGCATGTTGACCAGGTGCGTACAATTTAGAAATATGGTATACGCTTGGCGTATACGCTACATCAGGCCAGCGTATACGCTGGGCGTATACGCTGGACTTGCTGGGCGTGTGAACTTTGGTGGATGCTGGGCGTATATGCTGGGCGTATACGCTGATGGATGCTGGCGTATACGCTGATGGATGTTGGCCGCCGACTTGCTTCAATTCTTGCTCTTGTTGCACCTGCTGAATGTACATGTGAGGCGTGTATGCTGGGCATCAGGTGTATATGCTAGGCGTATACACTAGGCGTAGATGCTGGGCGTAGACGCTGGTGCAACACTTGGTAAAAACCAAGTGTTTCGATCCTCAAAATTGCCATGTGTAACTCCAAATGTAGCCAAGGTCGTCTGAGGGTCACAGGAACCTGTTTCTTGCTGGACAAGTGCCAAACTCAAAATTTTTGTGGTGTTTCAGTCTATATTGTCTTTGAAAGAGTCCACAAATTCGTTAAAACTTAATGTTGAAATCTCTAATTGACTCTTTAACTCCTTGCTTAGCTTGTATTAGCCCACAATATAGTTGTTGTTGATCTAATTGATTATCAAACTGGGCTTTGAAAAGATTCTTCATGTCATCCCAACTTGTAATACTATTGCTTGGTAAGTTTGAATACCAAATTTGAGCCATATCCTTTAAATTTGATACAAACAACCTACAAGCTTGATCTTCATGTTGAATATTTGCATGAGCTAAAGCTATCTCAAACATGTGAATATATTCTTAAGCTAAATAAGCTTTTCCAGGAATGAAAGGCTCAGGAAAGTATTTGTAAACTACCTTAGGAATATCATTGTAATTTTGAAATACTAATGATGTAACTCCTTGTCAAGGATTTTCCATCCTATTCCTTTGTAATGTTAAACTCTTAGACTTTCTAGATCTTCTCTTACAAATTGATAAACCAGATATAATGGGTGATCTTCTTGATCTTCTAGTTTTCACTCCACTACTTGTTCCCAATTCAGAAACTTTCTTTTCTTCTTCTTCTAATGAAGAATCAGTCTTAGAATCTAGAATATATTTTGAAACTTTTAAACTTTCCAAACTATCAATCTTCTTGGTCATGAACTGAAAATACTATCTAATTTCTTAACCCTTTATAGTAACAAAGAATTGTTTATGTACTAAAAGTATAAGGCTTATGAAGCTAGAGGCTTAATTTTCAGCCCTCCTTCTAGCGCCAAAAGAACTGTTGGTGACCGTTTGGGACGTGACCACCAACGAGTGTCCTCGAACAGGATTTAGGTGCCTGCTGGTCTCTTGCAACACCAAGGCCCAGATACCTCCAAATAAACTCAGTAGTTAATGTGAGTATGTGTGTGTGTTGTTGCAGCGTGCGGTTGTGAGAAATGTAACAATTGCGTTGGGTGTGAACTAAAAATGACTTACTTGAAAGAGATTCAACCAACTTTGCCAAGTACTGTGAGTTGTTGAAAATTTCCTATTTTGATCAACTGCCTAGTCTACGCGGTCCTTATAATACCTACTTGTAACAAATAAAATTTTGTAGAAACATTTGAGCACAACTCTGCAATCTACTCCTAATTTTCCCAAAGAAAGAGATAGTTCCACAAGAAAACTAGAAATAGAGCAAGATTCGATGGAAATAAGCAGAAAAGAAAAGAAAGTAGATTTGTGTAGACCTCAAATATTTAAACAAGGTAAAATGACACGAGTAAACACTTCACAATAAAGCTATCCCAAATTCAATATCTATGAATTGTTCAAACTTCCAAGGCTCAAACAAGCAATATCTTTAGGACAATCCTATTATGCTACCAAAAATTGCTGCATAAACTACCACATACGAGACTCCATTTTGACTAGATAATAGATGTCAACGATTGCATTCAAACAGAACCTTTAAAAGACTTGACAATTTCTGATTGAAATACCATGAGAATTCACTTTAAAGATAAAAAGAAGCTATTCAGGTCCCATCAAAATACCAAAGATTTTCTGAACCCTCTCGACTACTGGATTGTTCAATGGCGTGACTACAAATAGAGGCTCTCTTACAATAATCCCAATAGCAGTTCCCACACATTGCACAATAATGAAATTTACTACTAAAATGCTCTTAAGGCTTTTAAACACAAGCTCTTATATGGTAAAATTTTAATAGAAATTTCAATCAGGCAACAAGAACAGTAAGAGCAATCTAAAAATCTCAAAGTTACTTGCCAAGGATGATACAATCTAAACCACTAGCTAAACAATTTCAACAAAACAAAAAATGAAATGCATAACTCATAGGACCATGAAAAAGATGTTGAAATCTTTACTCTAGCAAGCCATCTTGCAAGCAATCATCACAACTTCTTCTTTACAAAGCTCTTCTCCCAAGACTCAAAATGTCTCCAAGTGAGAGCCCAAATGCTAACTTGTAGCCTTCTCAAAATGAGATGACAAGTCTTCTCCCAAAAGTCTTCCAAGTGATGTGAGAAGTAATGATATGTTAAGTGATCCTCCTCCTCCTCCTCCCACCCCCCTCCTTGAAGCCTTTTTATAGGATTCCAAGGTAGGTAGGGAAGTTACATTTTTAAAAATATCTCACCTAACTTCTCTCCCAAGTAACTTGACTAACCAATTAGAAAATTGCTTGTCCAACAAGCTAGGAGAAAGTTATGTAGTTAGGGAGTTAGGAAGTTATTGTTATGACTTGGAGAATTTTATGGTAACATTAATGTAATGTAACATTTAAATGGGATAATTAATAATGCAAATTTATAATGGGTAGTAATTTATATGTTTTAAAATAATATTTGTTATGACTTGGGATAATTGAAGGCAAGTCTCTAAATCAAGGCTTCATATAATGAGTACTTCATGTTATGGATATATATATATATCTACATATATATATTATTGGTTAATTTATATTCCATTTTAAGCAGCAGAAGTAATTGAATAATTTCTGGTAAAAGCGGCGAAACGATTCTTCTTGTCTTCCCTATAAATCACGTGGAGGTGTCATCACAGTTCCAGGGCAACGGTCTTTCTCTTATTTCTGCCCAGAACCTGCAAGAACCGACACATGTTTGAAGCAAGATTCAAAATGCAGCATCATCCAAAACCGCAGATTCAAACTGCCTCCGTACAATAAGGCCCTGCAAAATCGTAACTGACGATCACTGCGGGGGAAGGCTCTGCAACTGCAATCTAACTCTGCCGTTGCATGTTGGAGAAGAAAGGGGTTTTTTTGGATAACGTTGTGCTAAACATATTGTTTTAAACAGAGGGTTTCGGTTACTAGAGATTTTTCATTTTGCCCCCAAATTGACTTAGGGCTTCCTGCGTTTTTGTTTGAAAATTTTCCTTTGAATCTTTACCGCCATTGCCATTGATTGTAGAACCAAGGGCTAACGTTTTATGGATCTACATTTGCCGAAACCACCTACAGAAACCTTCAGAATCATTGCATCCGCACCACCAAAATCGTAACAACATATCCTATGTTAGATGTTTCATGTGCCAGGCTGAATGTCGCGCAACAGTTTGTATGGGGTTTCTGTGCACCTTGAGATCACCTCCAACATTTTGTTCTTGTTTTGAACCAGCAAATCAGCAACGTCAATGATTGCGGCGGTGTAGAGCAATGGCTGTGGTGATGTTTGTTAGCTTGGCCGTGATTTTACGGTGGCCATGTATTTTCCAGTAATACCGCAGTCTTCTTTTCCCTTCACTGATGCTACGTAATTTTTCAAAACATTCGAGGCATTGCTGATTTTTGTTTAATTCCTATTTTACATGAAATTTCAAATGTTGTCTTAAGGATACAACCAAATTTAACAACCGGGACCTGCAACTTTGTGCCTTCCACATAAATAATATACTCCCTTCCTTACTAATTTTACTATCCTCTGATCTTTGACCAGGGAATAATCCAGCACTTTCATCTTGTACCCAAAAGGCTTCAACATCAAAAATGTTTTACCATTGAATCAATCTTAAAAAAAAAACCCATCAGCCTTCAACACTAAAGTTGTAATTTACTTACAACCATAGATTCCTCCAATTTTGAATAAAATATTTTAACTGTTCCATGGAATGGCCAAATGTGCCAACACAACGTTGTGTTACTCACACTATTGAGTTCATTGGCATAGCATATGAGGATGCTTGCTATGCTGTGTTACACTACATAGCGTAGCCACTAGTTTTGACTGGAACTTTTGTTAAAGCTAAAAACATTTGTCTAAGGCTTAGTCATGCTAACAACTATAACTTTCTTCTTTTGTGTTAAGAAGCCTTTGAACTTGTTGAACTCATGTTTGGAACTCCTTTTCTTCTTTTTCATTGTTGCTATCCTGTGCTACACTATGTAGCCTAGCACAACGTAGTAGCCTATGTATCCTACTTTTTCATTCAATCTACCATTCTCTAGTAAGAAACTTTGCTCAAGGCTTGGTGCTAAACAAGGCAACTGATTTTAGAGGCCAGAGTGTTTGTCATGTGTAACTTTCTTATTGGAATCATTTGGCAACTTGGGCTTTTCTACTTTGCCTTTGCTATGCTATGCTATGCTATGTAGTGTAGCATAGCATAGCACCCTATGTTGACCGAATCTTCGACTTGTTTTGCCATCATTCCATCAATTTGCACTTGGACGCTTGAGTAATTATCTTTTGAGGCTTTGCTACATTGCATAGCATAGCGTAGCAAACTTCTTCACTAGAAAACTTTCCGAATTTATTTGCTTATCCCAAACACTTTCGGCAACTCCCGGCATAGTTTCTGAGTAGACTGTCAGCTGGGTGAATTGTCCAGGTGGGTAGGACAAAGAGTCCATCAGGCCTATTAGCTCTAGGGATAGAAAACTTATTAGACTAGATAGTCTAATCTCAGTGCCTACATTTTCCTGCTGAACTACCATGATGCTACATTTGTGGAAGTCCTTGCCCAAATTCCAAGACCCTGGTGAGGCATGAGGGTCTTGAAATTTTATGGTATTTCAGTAGGCATGTCAATTAAAACAAAAAATATTAAACAAAAATAGCCTAATAAAAATAAGAGTAAACTAAAAAAAGAAAAACTTAAAATTTATACATACCCATCCAAATAGTGGATGGTGTTAGTAGGGTTTTGAAATAGTGTGTTGGCATGGTGACCAACAAGTAACGTGCTTTTTGCATTATAGTGGATGAATTCGAGCATATCCTAGATTTTGGACAATGTACGTATCCCTCTAGTGTATATGATATTGAAATTTTGATCCTCAACATGATTGTAAGGATTATCAACTATGAATATGATGATAAAGCTCATAGAATGGGGTATCAAGGTTTCTATGATGATGGCCACTATTTCAGAAGCTAAGTGTCATGACACTATCACACTCCAACACTCCAACACCATGTTTGTAGGTAGGGTGTTTGGCTTTGATGTATGAATATAGCATAGGAGTTTCACTATCTTAATCAACACCGAGATGAATTTTAGAAATGCCCTGCATGACCAAACAACAATCATTAAAATCATGAATGACCATAACTAGAAGTAAGAAACTATTAAACAACCAAAATTATTACACTTCTAATGTCAATGTTCTTACTTAAAACAAACAACCAAATTCATAGTTTTCAACCCTTAGAACCAATACATAGTAGCCAAAATTATTAGTAGTTTCCACATAAAAAATCAAATAAAACCAAGTAGCCAACTAAAATCAATGGTAATTTCATGGTGAAAATATACATACAACATTACAAAAATTTTGAAACTGTGAAAATTTTCTTGTACCCAAATACGACCCCACACTAGGAGTCACAAAATTCTTATTTGAATTCCTAAAATTTAGTGAAATTTAACATTTTCATTGTAGTCACAAGCCTAGGAGAAATTTGAATGATAACCTAGGGCCATAACAATATTTTACAAGAATTTCACAAAAATGCAAAAATGGTTGTATTAAATTACTATTAAAAAATATGAAAAATTTTTCTAGAATGTCAAAATCAATGCCAAACCCTCCTTAACACCATTTAACATCCTTAGGAAGCTAGGAAATTAGCAGAAAAAAATTTTCAAAGTGTTAATGCTATACAATTTTGAGGGGGTAAAACAACAAAAAACAAAAAACCCACTATGCATTTCTTTACAAAAAAATTCATAGAAAATCAACCGTAAGTCAAAAGTTAGTGGTTCCATAGCTAATTTAACTAGTGAATAGTAGAGAAAATATTCATAATTGCAAAAATCAAAAAGTGTTATTTTCATATAAAAAATCAAAAACTTGCATTGAAATCTATAGAAAACCAAAAAACCACCATGAACTAGCTTATAAAAACATTTGTAAAAAATTAGCTGCATCAAAAATTATTGGTTCAACCACCATTTCAACCATTAAGCAATGCACTAAAATCCTATGGCCTCAAAAATTCAAAAAATCCTAGCCATCTTCTTAATAAAAAATAGGAAAGAGATTTTTTTTAGGAAAACAATAAAAATTATGGGAAAAAAGACCAAAATAAAATTTATAACCTAACAAAAACCAAACTTAAAATCAAAGAAACACCAAAACCATTTAAATATGACTTAAATAGAGCATAAAATTTTCATAAAAATAAAAAAATGCAACATACAATCCTACACAAGTAAAAATGCCTAGGTTCTAGGCAAGAAAACTACAAGAATTCATGAAAAAATAGCCATGAGTGGTGTACTTGGTAGTAATGGTGGAGGATCCTTCCCCTAGTAGAGTCTATGTAAGGTGGAAAAGCCCCTTTTCAATAGTATCTACATCTTTTAGGGCTATATTCTTGCTTGTTTTTTCCTTCCTCTTTGATTTTTTGAAGCAACAGTGTAGAAAACCTTCAAATTCTTCAAACTCTTGGCACCAATGGTGTTCCTTGATGGGGAATGCCCATGCAACCCTTAGAATTGATGAAGACTAAATCAAAATTCCTAGGAGAGCTCTAGAAATATGCATTGCTAATGATGGAATGGATTTTGTAAATAATTTTAGTAAAACTAAGATGTAAAAATGGATTTTACACTTATGAACCTCCTATCAAAATCCCTTACCTAATTCACTCATTTAAATAATTATGAACTAATAGTGCAAAGGGAGAAAGTATAAACTAGGCTACGATGGTAGAAAGTTTTTTAAAAAATACTATTTAAATTTGGGTGGGCCCCACTAGGTGCCTCCCAAGAAAAATATTCATAATCCTAATGTAATGGGATTCACAACCTAGATCCCCATCTACATTGAGGGTAAACTCCCAAAAAACCTTGTGATACATTCCTAATCTTAAAACCTACCTCACCCACACTAACAAGCATGAATCCATCATGGGTCCAGCCACCCCTACCATGACAAATTGAAACCAAAATTCCTATACCAAAATAAGAAACCAAATATCAACATTAGAAACTACCAAGCCCCGAAGGAGGTAAGAACTCATCATAGGACATACTCTTTTTTGTAGCAACAATAGCTAAAAGCCCAAACACACTTGCCAATATTTCTCCAAGGGGGATGGTACTTTCAACCATCAATCAAGCCTTAAATAAACTCTAAAATGATCATGCAAAGGCTAAACCCCTAGTAGAATCCTCTAGTAGCGTTGAAACCTTGTTAAACCTACTAAAAATGTCAAAAAAATAAATTCTAGTAGAGCCACATTGGGGGGTATCCAAACCAAACTAGCTAGCATGGTCCTATCATGATTGGGTGGGATTTGAACATAAAATACCAAAAATAACCTCCAAATTAACATATCATGACCTTTACACCTTTCCAAAATCTTTAGTAACCTTGAGACACCAAAAATCAAGCAAAAAACAAGTTGAATTTCATCTTAATTTCCTTAGTCACACTAGGGAAGCCCTCATCCATGGTAGCTAGTGTGGATCTAGCATGGATGCTCTATAGAAAATTAAGAAAAATTCATACATGTGTTAAATCAACCACAAATATTACCCTCCTAATCCTGAAACCCTACCAGAGATTCCACAAACTTCTAAACCCTAGAAACTATATGGAAAATGGTCAAAACTCATCACATCCCCCCATCCATGTTAGGACTATGCTAGCCAACATATTCTATGGGGGTTGGTCATGTAAACACTTAAAAAAGCATTCAAAATTGGCAAATCTAAGTAAAAAGCCTTGGCCATGATCTCTAGCAACGCAACACTAGAATTTACTAGAAGCCAATATCTAAGTGCAACCATGTTGAGGAGGGTTAGAGCCACACTAGCCAATATGGATCCAATGTGGTTGAGGTTTTAGACTAATTCTACTAGTACACCAACACTTGAAATGATCTAGAACTTGCCTTGGGAAGCCTGGAATCCTATTGATGTCTTTAAAAATCATTAAATCCTAGAAATTTAGTGAAAAATGGTAAAAACCCCATCATACCTCCCCATCTACGCTATGACTACACTGACCAATGTAGTCTAAGGAGGTATGATTCTATTAAGACTCAAACAACCTTCAAACATCATAATTTCAAGCTTAAAACCTAGGCATGAACATCAAAAATCCTAGAAACTCAAAGACTTGGTTAGTTTACAAAAAAACTCATCAAACTGCAAGGATCAATTACAACTATGCTAGAAAGGACTAGAGCCATGCTCACCAGCATGGCTCTAGCGTAGTTAGAATTCAAGGATGATTTTACCAGCATTATCTCATTTCAAATAACCTAAAACTTAGTTGGAGAATCATAGCACCTTGAAATACTAAATCCTACTATAATTTGATTTTATTTTAATCACCAAAATCCCAAAGCTTATCCACCCACACTAGGGCCACCTTCAACTATGCTGGCCAATGTAGCTCCAGAGAGTAAGGTCTCAAAACCTAGTTTTGGTAGCATATTTTGACCTCAAAATGACCGATTTGAACACCCATGCCCCTACAATACCTTGGAAATCTAATACAATATCAACTTTAACCTTCGGAATCCATAAACTTAGTATTTTCATAGATCCATGCTAGGGCCACACTAGCCAATGTACTCCCAAGGTGGATGTCAATTCCAAGTAGCATTTATGGCTCCTAGAGGATCAAATCAATACTAGATTTAATAAATCTCTATCCCTAGTACATTGTGTTGACAAAATAGATGACAAGGATCTCAAAACTAGCCATGATTAGTCTCGAATACCACATTTTGACCCTATCCATGCTGGGGCATATGTCATCCATGTTGGCCAGCATGGGTCCAATGTGGATCTAACCTTCATTTGAAGTCATTTGGATTCATTTTTATCAGTTCCTTATCATTTGGTCCTTATTTTTCCAAATGTTTCTATCATTTGATATCTTTGCAACTTAATTGACCTTGTTTGACATTCTCCTTTGGACATCACTATGACATTTCTTGACTATCTAGAACATCATGGAGTGGAATTTGACCATTATCTAGGGTCCATTTAATCCCATTTGATCATCATTTTACTATCATTTGGCATTTATCACATGCTAGTTGGCATTTAGGGCATATTTTTTGCTTAGCCTTCTCTTTTGTGACCCTTATTGACCATGTTCTTGTTGGAAAAATGAAGACAAATACATTAATTGTTGCATTTTCTTTTATGTTGCATTTGATGTGGGGATGTGTTTTATCCCATATGTATTAGGATTGGGGTTTGGTCCTCATGCTTCCTCATAAATAGGAGGCTTGGTGTTTTATCCCACATGTATTAGGATTGGGGTTTGGTCCTCATGTTTATTCATAAATAGAAGGCTTAGGGTAGTCTTTAGTGTGTGCTTTGAAGTGAAAGCATTGTGTCAAGGTTTTACCTTGGAGATGTGAGTCTTGTTGGTGTTGATCTGAGATCTATTGGAATAATAGATTGGGTATTTGGAAAAGTTATAAGGACGACTTGTGTCCTGAACATTTGAGAAGAATAGAAGGTAGATCAACATTATTGTGGAAGTAGGGTAAAAAGTGCCCGAACGACATAACTCTCTATGTTCTTGTGCTATTTTTAGTATTTTCATTATTCTTTCATTTTGTTATCACAAAAAATGTTTGCTAGAGTTTAGAACATTTTGAGTGTGATTTATAGTGTTTCTTGACCTGCTACAACACAATATTTTACCTCTAATGATTTATTCAGATTTGTAGGGTTCTAATAATTTCTCTAGAGTATTTGTAGTGTGTTTTCAGATCTAATTATAACAACTATTATCAAAGCTAGATTTAAAAATATGGAGAGGTTGTAAACAATGAAAAGATTGGTAAGAAGGAACTGGAACATTTGGAGCATTTTGATGAAGGCTATTTTAGCACAAAAGGAATGCCAAGAGGCCTTAGAACCCTCTCAACTGACAGGAATGTCAAATGCTAATTAGAGGGAAATTAAAACTAGGGCATTATTTTTCATTTATCAAAGCCTAAGCAATGGGATTTTTGCCTCAATCAAACCTGATATGGATCTGCATGATCTGTGGAAAATGTTGAAGAATAGGTTTGACAAAGTATCAGGTTTGAATACCTTTCACATTTATCAGAATGTTTTTAGATGCAAGAACAGATCTGATGTGTCTTTTCAAGATCATTTGGATGAGATGATGGGAAATATGAATGAGTTGGAGGAATATAAAATTTTTATTCCAAATTTAGTTAAATCCTATGCTTTGTTAGACTCCTTACTTGATCCCTATTCTGCAATTGTGACATATATTACTACTTCTATGAGTGTTTCATCTATGACATTTGAACAGGTTATGTCTACCCTTTAGGATTCAGAAGGAAAAGTAGATAAGTCTTTTAGATTTGGAAATGTTCATGTAGCAGAGCAAAGAGGTAGAAGTAGGAGACGTTTCTCAAGTAGGGGTAGAAGCACAGACAGAGGAGTATCACATGGTAGAACTCAAACTCAAGAGTGCTGGTACTGTGAGAAAAAAGATCATTTGAAGAAGGGTTTCTTTTCATGGAAAGCACAAAAAAATAAAGGAAATGAGAAGAAGTCAGAAAAAGGAACATCAGAGGTACATGTAGCTGATGAAAACATTTGTTTTCTGATTCAAGAACAATGTACAATGGTGGCAGATGGATGTAGCAGTGACATCTAGTTGATTGACTTATGTGCCTCCTTTCATATTTGTCCAAATAAGTCTTGTTTGAATCTTATCATAAAGTTGAATCTAGTTTTGTATATGCTGCTAATGGAAAAGCTTTAAAAGTGCTTTGAATTGGAAGTATAAGTCTGCAACAAGTAGGGATGCCAAAGGTGACAATAGATAATGTTAGACATGTTCTTGAAGTTACAAAGAAGTTGATTTCAGTTCCACAGCTGGATGATTCAGGTATGAATTTTAGTAGTGGAGGTGGACATTGGAGGATTTCCAAGGGAATCATGACCATTCTAAAAGGAAATAATGAGGGAAGCTTATATACATTGATGGTAGATTCATGCAACTCTATTGCAATAGTTTCTGATATAGAAAATTCTAAAGTGTGGCATAGATGTCTTGGATACATTAGCTAGTCAAGCTTAAAGGTACTTCAAAATCAAAATCTCATTCTTGTATTTTCTTATGCTCAAACTAATTGCAAAGACTATTTAGTTGGAAAATCTAGGAGAGTAAACTTTTGTAGGGATTTGGATAGCAGAATGAAAAATAAGTTAGAATTGGTTTATTCTGATGTATGTGGTCCTATGACTCCCATTTCTCTTGGTGGATCTATTTATTTTGTGACTTTCATAGATGATTGTACAAGGAAGGTTTGGGTTTATATGCTGAAATCAAAAGATGAAGTAATTTTAGTTTTCAAAACATTTTTTGCAAGAGTAGAAAATGAAACAGGTCTGAAAATAAAATGTTTACAAACTAATAATGGTGGGGAGTACACTTCTAAAGTATTTTTTGATTTTTCCAACATCAAAGGAATTAGGCACATTTGTACCCACACCACAAGAAAATGGAGTTGCTGAAAGATGCAACAGAACATTGCTGGATCGTGCTAAAACAATGGTTTTAGGTGTAGGCCTACCTAAAACATTTTGGGGAGAGGCAGTTATGATTGATGCATATTTGGTGAATAGGTCTCCACATTCTTCAATTGATAATGCTATTCTAAAAGTTATTTCGAAAGGTAAAAACGTTTCATACAATCATTTAAGAGTTTTTGGATGTTAGACATTTATGCATATTCCAAAGGAAAATAGAACTAAGTTGGAGGATAGGGCTAAAAGTTTCATATTTTTGGGATATGGAGAAGATGAGTTAGGATTCAGACTTTGGGATCCTCAATTGAAATGTGTAGTCAGATCAAGGGATGTTAAATTCAGAGAAAATGTGATGTTTAGTGAGCTGCAAAAGAAAGACTAGGATAGAAATGGCTCAGAAAGAATAAGGAATCCTTTTAGCATGACTAAATAAATTGAAAATGATAAAATTCATGGATTTTCCAAATTTAGAAACTTTGGACAACATGCTGAAAGTACATGGAAACAAGTTGAGAACTTAGGACAACAAGAAAATGAGGTAGAAGGTGATGAAAAACAAGCTATAGATGTGTCTCATTGGGTTAGAAGGTCAACCAGAACTACTAGACCTCCTGACAGGTACTCTCCCTCATTGAATTATGTACTTTACAGTGATAGTGGTGAACTAAAAACTGTGAAGGAAGCCATGACATGTGTTGATGCCACAAAGTGGAAGGCAGCTATGAATGATGAATGGGAATCACTACAATAGAACATAACCTGGGATCTAGTTCAGTTGCCAAAAGGGAGAAAGCCCTTGGAGTGCAGCTGGCTATACAAAATTAAATCATAGGAAAATGGGGAAAAATGTTTCAAGGCTAGGTTGCTGGTGAAAGGCTATGCACAGAAACCAGGTATTGACTATCAAGAAATTTTTTCTCTAGTAGTAAAACACTCTTCTATAAGTTTAGTGCTATCATTGGTGGCCTACATGGACTTAGAGTTAGAAAAACCTAATATAAAAATAACATTCCTCCATGGAGATTTAGAGGAGGAAATTTACATGAAACAACCAGAAGGGTATGAAGAACAACAAGGTTCAAGTCTAGTTTGTAAATTGAAAAAGAGTTTATATGGTTTGAAACATGCCCCTAGGGAGTGGTATAAAAGGTTTGATACTTTCATGAAGAAGCAATCTTATTAGAAAAAAAAACCTAGACCACTATGTGTATTTTTTTGGAGATGTTTCAGGTAAATTTACAGTGTTGTTGTTGTCTATTGATGATATGCTAATTACTGGAAATGATATAACAGAGATAAAACATTTAAAATTGGAAATGGGCAAAGAATTTTCTATGAAGGATTTGGGATAGGCAAATAAAATTCTTGGTATGAATATTTATAGGGACATAAAAAGGAAGAAGCTATGGTTGAGTCAAGAAGATTACATCGTAAAGGTTCTAAAGCATTTCAACATGGAGGATGCAAAACTTGTAAGTACACCTTTTTCAGCATAATTTAATTTACCAAAGAAGGACTCTCCAAAGTCAAAAGAGGATTTTGAAAAGGTTAAAAATATCCCATATACTTCTATTTTTGGGTCATTAATGTATGTCATGGTTTGTACACATCTTGATATTGCTTATGTCATTGGAGTAGTTAGTAGATTTATGACCAACTATGGGTGGAATCATTGGTTAGCTATCAAATGGATTTTAAAATATTTAAAGGGCACAAAAGTGCATTGCTTATGTTTTGGAGATGCTAATTTGCACATTGAAGGTTTTGTAGATGCAAACTTTTCTGTTGATCATGATACAAAATAATCTTCTACAGGGTACACATTTATTTTTGGTGGTGTAGCAGTGAGTTGGTTGTCACATCTACAACCACTAGTAACTTTATCTACAACTAAATCAGAGTACATAGCCCTCACAAAATCATGCAAGGATATGTTATGGATGAAGAGAGTTTTGCAATCTCTTGGATTAAAACAATGAAGGTATGTTATGTTTTGTGATAGTTTGAGCACAATCCATCTTGCAAAGAATTCTTCCTTTCATTCTAGGACAAAACATATAGAGGTCCTATTCCACTTCATAAGAGAAATCATAGAGGATGGCTTGGTGCATGTTCAAAAGATCCATAAAAAGCTCAACATTTTTGATGTTTTAACAAAAGTAGTGATAGCTAAAAAATACATTTTTTTTACGAAGAAGCTTGGGATAACTGAAGCTTAATCAGAAGTGCACATCTCTTAAAGACTGGTTGGATTTTTCTTTAAAGGGGAGTTTTTTGGAAAAATGAAGACAAATATATTAATTTTTGCATTTTCTTTTATGTTGCATTTGATGTGGGGATGTGTTTTACCCCACATGTATTAGGATTGGGGTTTGGTCCTCATGTTTCTTCATAAATAGAAGGCTTGGTGTTTTATCCCACATGTATTAGGATTGGGGTTTTGTCCTCATGTTTCTTCATAAATAGAAGGCTTGAGGTAGCCTTTAGTGTGGGCTTTGAAGTGAAAGCATTGTATCAAGGTTTTATCTTGGATACATGAGTCTTGTTGGTGTTGATTTGAGATCTGTTGGAATAATAGAGTGCGTGTTTGGAAAAGTTAAAAGGATGATTTGTGTCCAGAAGATTTGAGAAGAATAGAAGGAAGATCAGCATTGTTGTGGAACTAGGGTAAAAATGGCCCGAACTACATAACTCTCTGTGTTCTTGTGCTATTTTTACTATTTTCATTCTGCTTTCATTTTTTTATCACAGCAAATGTTTGCTAGAGTTTAGAACGTTTTGAGAGTGATTTATAGTGTTTATTGACCTGCTACAGTGCAATATTTTGCCTCTAATGATTTATTTAAATCTATAGGATTCTAATAATTTCTCTAGAGCATTTTTAGTGTGTTTGTTTTTAGATCTGATTATAATAGTTATAGCCTTGTTCCAGATCATTTGATGATTCTTGATAATCCGTTGACCATCCTCTAGCCTTTATTTGACCTTTTTCTACATTTTTTTTATCTTATTTATCTTCACCTACCTACTATAGCCTTTGTTAACATTTATTGACCCTATTTAACCATTGATGTAATGGATTTTAGCTTATGAATGTATTAGCATTAGATAATTTCATGTTATTTTGGCATTATTTGCCCATTTTAGCACATAGGTGCCACTTAATGTGCTTATGGTTAATGTGTAGGATTGGAGTATAAACACCTAGGAGAAAATTAGTTTGCATTTGAGCTTAAGTGAACTACATGGTGATGTTGAATGGTTAATTGACCTCAATCACCAAGATCTTGAGTCTGAAAGACTCATTGACTACATAATTGATGAGTGGCGAGGTACCCCTACACTCAACCATATGAAACGAGCGTCGCACGCGTGATCCGGTCGAACTCCGTAGATGGACTAGTTGTGCCACCTAGATAGTTAGCCTTAGGTCACAGTTCATTGTCTTCCCATCTAGACTAGTTTTGCATATGTCACGTATGGTTTAGTCTAAATGAGGTGTATGATGTGTCCTAATTCTATCGCTACTCCTGAAGGCGGTGGAAAATAATATTTAACTAAATCTAAGCTAAGAGGAAAAGGGTAAGAAAATCTAATCTAGCCTAAGTGCGACGAGCAACTGATTCCTTGATCAACCGTACACATCTTGGACCTCGTGCACGACTGCCACTGGGACTACCAAGCATAGGCCTAGGTACGCCACTGAGATTACCAAGCGCAGACCCCAAATACACCACTGGGTTACCAAGCGTAGATCCCCCTAGCTACACCACTGGGCTACCAAGCAGTCACACTTAAATGCTCATAATCAAGTCGTACTTATTCCGCTTCTAGGACTTTAAGGGTGAGAGACTAATCGCGATGAGTAATCGATTCCTTAACTAGCCGTACACACCCGTAGATGCTCGTAGCTAAGTCGTACTCACACTGCGCTATGAAAGCAATAAATAACATGAAATAAATAACAATAAATAAACTAAGTGAATGCTGCAATGATGAAGTAATCTTGATCTTTATTGCTGGTCATGTGCGTGTCCAAGTACAGCACACTCGAATAAAGACACTGTACAATCACATTCACCACACTGCGGGCAGACATGGGAAAATTCTAACTCTGGAGGGATCAAATTGCCAGAGCTTTACTACACTAAAACTAGGATCTCGAATAAGGGAGAGCCACCTCTTATTTATAGAAATTGTGGCTGACTACGATATCGCGTACGCGATATCGCGGCCGACACAAACTGCGTCTCATCATACCCCCACGACTGAATAAAAACTCGTCCTCGAGTTGCAAGGAGAATAAGCTTCAGTGATTACATAGTGGATAGGTATGAGATTATTAACTAGAAAAAGAAATGGACTAATGCCGCAGTGTGGGAAGACACAACATAGAGAAAAAATGCTACAACTACAAAAATGTGGAACTCATGTAGTTCCTGGTGGCAGTGGCTCCTCCATGGGTTGTTTCCCTTTATCACGTGCTCCAAGTTTTGAAGATTGATGATGTTGAAGAATAGCCTGGAGCTTCTTCTCTTCGGTCTGAGGATCTTGTGCCATCCATGCTGATGTTCCAATGTTTGATGGAGTCGGCATTCCCACGGACAGGGTAGTTGCGGGAACATCTAATTAGCTTTGACGTACCATGCCGCAAACGCCCGTCATTCCTCTTCGTAGGCTCTAGCTCTGTCTTTGTATTCATGAAGTTCAGTCAGCCGTCGAGCCAAGTCGGTTACCACATCTTTTTTTCCTTGATAGCTTTCTTTGACCACCGAGAGTTCAGAATTTGCAACATCTAATTTTTCAGTCAACTTCTTTCGCTCTGCAAATTCTGCTTCATATTTGATGTAGGTGGAAGCTACCTACTACTCGAGCTCTGACCTTGGGCATCCTACTGTTAACATGGCCAGGTGTGCATATCGAAGGTTTGCCAACTCCATGTATTCAGTTGAGTCTTGGATCTGCAGGTCCCGGTTCTTAATTTCCGCCTAGTGGGCATAGGCATAAGTGTCCATAATGGCCCCCCAATCAGTGTGTTGGGCACTGATGCTATTAATTTGAGCTTTGTCCATTTGAATCTCCTTCTTCAGGATCCGTTTATACATCCCCACCTGATCACGGAAGTGCTGCTTCAGCTTCTCATGTCTTTTAGCCTCATTTTTCCACGCACTAATCTCGATGGTTGATTTCTGTTGAATAGCGTGCACCTCCTCCATTGAGAGGGTTCGATTTTCTCGGGCTAAACGGCTTACGTCTTGGTTGACTCAAATGAATTGTTCTTGCAGCCAATGAAAGTGCTCATTGAGAACATTCTTTTGCTTCTGCACAGAAGTCAACCGAAGGTTATCTGCAACCAACTGCTTATTCTCTTCCTGCAAGGCCTTGAGTGCCTTAAGATGCACATGAGTTTGCGTCTTTGCTGCGGAGGCATCCCAAGTGGCCGTCTCCTTTTCTTCTGCCACCTTCCTATTTTCTACAATTAATTTGGTTAGTTGCTCGGTTTTAAAATTTTCTAACTGGTCTGCGGGAACCAATCGCAAGGGATCCCACTGTGCTACTTCTAAGGCGATGAGCTACTCTTGTAATTTTTGCACTTCAGCCTCAGCATGCTCAGCCCTTACTTCGGATATGACCAGTTTCCCCTTTGTCAAAATGAGGTCTGACTGAATTGCCGTTACATCCTGGCGGATGTCAAATAGGGACGTTAAAGCTTGTCCTGTTTGAATCAATCTGTCTAATACATCCTCATGTTCAGCAGGAGTCATTGAGGTTCCGGAAATGGCTTGAGCATCCTGTGCTCCTGAAAGATCTACCAGTGGCACAACAGGTACATTAAAGGACTCCTTGATGTGGTCAGTGACCACCTCAGCTGCTCCCACGGCATCCTGGTGTTGCATGACCACCACAGTGGCCCCTTCACCAGTCTCTAATTGAACTTGGAAAGATGTCGTGTGCCCAGAGATCTGTTGTGACCATCTGCTTTCCCCTCCTCCTATTTGCATTGACAACTCACCCCTTGTGCAATCTATTGAAATCGTAGGCTGGTTGGCATCATCGATGACATGGAAGAGATTGGCGTCATCATGACTTCCCCAACTGATCATCTCAGCAATATCCCTCAAATGACTCATTGACGGTCTATAGTCTTGCGACAGTGGCTGATCCTGGCCTGTACCGGGTTCTGCTTCTTGTTATTGGCTAGGACCTATGGCTAGATGTTGACTGGGTCCTGCAAGCTGAGTTGCAGGGGTTTCAGTCACTTGTTCTTCATTTTCCTCATCTGGTCCCAACTCTTCGCCAGTACTCTTTCTTGGAGCTGGAACCTTTAATAATTCAACGTAAGAAGCATTTTGGGCCTTTCGGAGGACATCATTTGTATATCCCAGAATCCCAGCCCGACGGCACAATTTTCTGATAAGACAGGGAAAAGGGAGTGCCATTTTTCCTATCTTCCATTTTTCGAATCGCCTTAGGATCTCTGTCAAATATAGATGAGGAAGGTTAGCGTTAACCTTTCCCATCAACACTGCACATCCTCTTGCCGCGTACGTTGATATTCTCTTTAAGCCTTTTGTGGGGATGAGGTGATATGTCCCGATTTTGAAATAGACTCGCTCTTTTCATGGTCAGCTCACCAAAAGCCTTATCTCTACCATAAGCCTTCTCTAGCCAATCCTTTCGGACATCAGGGTCCGATCGGGTGGATAACTGAGCAACATGGGGGCTCGAATTCGGAAGGTTTAACACTTCCAAAATCTCCTGTGTAGAAAAATCCACTGTCACACCACCGATGTTTACTGTGGTGCCTTACTCTTTATTGTGCCAAAACAGGTACATTTCTCCTAAGTACCAGGCACCTTGTTCTGAGAGGACGGGCCATAAGGGAGACCCTTTGAGGTGGTCCCTAACAGCCTCAGGAGTGAACTCTGCAAAAGATTCGAAGTTGAGTTCCACAATCACCAAAGCAATTGTGGACTTCGTGTGAATGGCCTGAACACATTCCGGGGGCAACGTAAGTTGTTGTCCCAGTTCAGGCGCAGCTGCTCCTCCTTCTGCCTACCCGGACCATCTGGTACGAGGTTTGACTTGATGGATACTAAATTAATGCACCTCCTGTTCATTATGTTGTCCGGCAGGGACTTGTCTTCGACCTCTCCTAGGTTGTTTTGCTCCACCTTGGGTTGGACTCTTCTGCTGGGTGCGTTTCAGGGCCATCTGCAATCACACGGGCCAACATTAGTAAGGTTGTTTAGGAAATCAAGTTATACCTTACTACGTGCCTTAATGAAAGATCATTTAGTGTTGTGTGATCGTGCCTGAAAATTATAATGATGGGTCCTATGCCTTTAGGTGGATTTGCAGTTTAATATCCCGGTATACTTAAGGTCATATGATTTATGGCACAATTTCCTAAGTGTTAGTATTAATTACCCTAATTGATGTCCTTTGGGCGATGAAGAAGTTCAAAAAAGTTAGGCACTTTTTGGCAAGTGTCTCTCCCCCACGACTAAACTGAACACTCCGGGTTCAAGCAGGTTCAAACAGAATTCAAATCGGAGTACCAGCACACGAGATAGAAGTAAAAGAAAAAAAAAGCAAGGGTCACTCAAGTGCAAGTTGCAGAGAAAAAATTCAAAAATTCCCTCCCCCGCGTGAATGCCAAATGGAGTTAAGTGTTGCAGTGGGGGTTCCTATTTATAGGAATAGGGGATGCGATATCGCGTACACGATATCTCGTGGGACGCGATATCGTGTACGCGATATCTCGGCCCAACTGCAATGAGACACCTAAAAGAGACCAAATTTTTAATGATTTTTCTTGAAATACATGTGGAAAACAAGGACATTGGCAAGGATTAATGTATTCAAGGGTAATTACATGAATTCGAGATGCACGTTGGATGATAAAGGTGTGAATTTTAACAATTAAAACTTTGGCAGTTATGAAGAAAAGGGAATGTAATGGAATATTGGAACATTAAAGTTTAGGGGGTTAATAAATGGAAAATAAAATTATGAAAAACTAAGCTGATGGTCAAAAATTGTGTGTTTAAGCGAGAGAATTAAGGGAGATTACAACAAAATTACACAAGTGGGTCCTCCCCAAAGCAGGTTTCAACCTATTATGACCTTGTGTAATCACACTTAAAGTGTCTGTGGGCACTAGAAGGGTTAAATGTAATCTATACTAACTCCACAAAATAGACACATGTAAATATCACCAGAATGAGATGAAAATTTTATGTTACACGGGACACAAGCTACAATTACACGAACAGTGAGATGAGACGAAGTATAGAAAGGGATCGTAGAGATTGGGACATGAGGTAACTGACTCAGGGCACAATTAATCCTACGTGAAAAGCATGATTAAGGTGTCATTAACCCATCATTCCAAAATCAGGACCAAGTCCATCCTTCTAATCAATGACATCGCATTGTTTCATCCCATGGTGAACAACTATGAGAGTACCATAACAACAAGGCATACAATCACTTGGCGTTTAGTACAAGGGAGGAGTGATTTTTGTTTTATGGCACTTCTTTTTCTCTTTCTTCTATTCTTTTTTTTTTCACTTTACTGAATCCAGAGAAGCTGCCAACCTTCAGGCATGGGTGCATGTCTTTCCAGTGGGACCCCCTAGAACAGATTTTGATTGTCGAGTGCCCTTTTGATTACTCTTACTCTCATTTTTCATTAGATCTACAAGGATCTTAGTAAAACCAGGTTGCATGATAACACCCACAGATGACACCAAAGAGAATCCACAAGTCCCCTTGATGTCACACCCTAATCATTCCCTCTTGGTCCATCCTTCTTCATTCTGGGTACAATGAACACAAAATTAATTTTAAGTTTTTGTAAATTTCAGGAATATCACTGTACCCCAGAACAAACCCTCTTTATTTATAGAGTGGATGA
>MNCI01020044.1:1300824-1324367 GCA_015680685.1 Gnetum montanum
TGATTATGGACCTTTGTTGAGTTAAGATTTTGGTCCCGTTGATGTTTTTCAACACTCTCCCATGTAGCTATTTCTCCTTCTTCTTTTGCTACCTGCTTAATAAGCTCTTGGATTTGATGGGTTCGTAGGTTGTATAGTTGACCTTGGGCATACGTTCCTAAGGGCCCCCTTGTTTCATTACGGAGCCCATCAATGATATGGTACATTAGCCTTTCCTCGAAAAACCCATGGCCTAGATAGTTGTTCAACAGTGAATAATATCGTTCTAAGGCCATGTCCAAAGGTTCATGTTTTTCTTGTTTCCATCCTTCGATTTGTTTCCTCAAGGCTGACACTCTTGAGTAGGTTTGATATTTTTTGTTAAAGACCTCTACCATTGTTGACCAGTGTCGTATTGAATTTGGTTTTAACGATCTATACCATACTTTAGCTTGGCCAACGAGTGTCATCGGAAAGAGCTTCAGTTTTTTCCAACTGTTATCAATGTTATTCGATGTGCAAGCATTGTAGAAGGCTAGTAAATGTCGATGCAGATCTAAGTCATAGCCTCCTAAAAATTTTGGAAAGTTGTTTAAATCGAGCCTAGGTAGTCAGCTCTCTTTACGATGCCTACGTGAGATTTGAATAGCCTCTTGTAGTTGCGTTAAGCTTATAGTGGCCAGTGGGGGTTCATCGTCATCGGGTAAGTTATGTCTTCTTATGTTATGATGACGTTGTTTTCGTTCATTCTTATAGGAAACTCCCACTTTAGGTTCTATACTCCAATCTTCATCGTCATATAGTTCGTTGGTTCTCCAATGAACTTCCTCACTAAGTGTGGCATTATTATCATCTTGTCGGAGAGACATTGTTGTGTGTGAATTTTTGTGACTTTTTATAATTCTTCTTTTTAAGAGATATATCGTTAAGTCCTTTACAATGACCTTGTATGATATAACTAATCTAGATAACTAGCACCATCCCTGGCAACAGCTCCAATGATGAGTGGCGAGGTACCCCTACACTCAACCATACGAAACGAGCGTCGCACGCACGATCCGGTCGAACTCCGCAAATGGACTAGTTGTGGCACCTAGATAGTTAGCCTTAGGTCACAGTTCGCTATCTTCCCATCTAGACTAGTTTTTCATATGTCACATATGGTTTAGTCTAGATGAGGTGTATGATGTGTCCTAATTCTATCGCTACTCCTGAAGGCGGTGGAAAATAATATTTAACTAAATCTAAGCTAAGAGGAAAAGGGTAAGAAAATCTAATCTAGCCTAAGTGCGATGAGCAACCAATTCCTTGATCAACCATACACATCTTGGACTTCGTGCACGATTGCCACTAGGACTACCAAGCATAGGCCTAGGTACGCCACTGGGATTACCAAGCGCAGACCCCAAATACGCCACTGGGTTACCAAGCGTAGATCCCCCTAGCTACATGACTGGGCTACCAAGCAGTCACACTTAAATGCTCGTAATCAAGTCGTACTCATTCTGCTTCTAGGAGTTTAAGGGTGAGAGACTAATCGTGATGAGTAACCTATTCCTTAACTAGCTGTACACACCCGTAGATGCTCGTAGCTAATTCGTACTCACACCGCTCTATGAAAGCAATAAATAACATGAAATAAATAACAATAAATAAACTAAGTGAATGCTGCAATGATGAAGTAATCTCGATCTTTATTGTCGGTCATGTGCATGTCCAAGTACGGCACACTCGAATAAAGACACCGTACAATCACATTCACCACACTGCGGGCAGACATGGGAAAATTCTAACTCTGGAGGGATCAAACTGCCAGAGCTTCGCTACACTAAAACTGGGATCCCAAATAAGGGAGAGCCACCTCTTATTTATAGAAATTATAGTTGACTGCGATATTGCGTACGCGATATCGCAGGGAAAGACGCAATATCGTGTACGCGATATCGCGGGGGATGCGATATCACGTACGCAATATCGCGGCCGACGCAAACCACGTTTCATCAATAATATTGATAGAAAAACCTCTTGAGTGGAAAAAAAATCTAGTTAAAATCCTTGATCTTGAGCCTAGTGACATTACCATGGACTCTTTAGTTGAGGTTCCTATCATGACACATAGTTGTGAGGAGAAAACCCTAAAACGAAGTCACTCACTAAAACCTCAATAGGCTCAAGACATTACCAAGGCCCTCCAAGACAACATTAATTTCTTTTCCTAGTCATATGAAGATATTCTAGGTCTTCATCCATGTCTATT
Organism: Gnetum montanum; assembly: GCA_015680685.1. Classification (NCBI taxonomy): domain Eukaryota; kingdom Viridiplantae; phylum Streptophyta; class Gnetopsida; order Gnetales; family Gnetaceae; genus Gnetum; species Gnetum montanum. The sequence goes on from MNCI01020044.1 coordinate 1,303,061, forward strand.
ACAACACAACATCATACTTAATTCTAGTATGAAGCCAATAAGCAAAAATTTTGTATGATTAGACCAAATTTAGCCTTGGTAGTTAAGGATGATATTAGAAAACTATATCAAGCTAGCTTCATTCGAGTTGTTGATTATGTAGAATGGGTGTGCAACATAGAGGTAGTTCCTAAGAAAAATGGAAGTATATGTATATGTATTAATTTCCAAGATTTGAATAAGGTAACCATAAAGGATGATTTCTATTTTCCTAGTATTGACCAACTTATCAATACTATAGCTAGACATGCCTTATTATCCTTCATGGGTGGGTTCTTGGTATACAACCAAATTAGGATTAACCTAGAGCATCAACTTTGTATAACCTTCATGACCCCTTGGTAAACCCTTTTTTACACCATGATGTCTTTGGTATTAAGAATGCAGATGCCACTTATAAACAAGCCATGACATATACCTTTAGTGATTATATATAAGGATTTCTTAATGACTAGAGGGATGATATAGTCATTAAATTCAGAATGATCCATGACCATGTCCATGGCCTTGACCTTGTGCTGAAATGATGTCTTAAATATGAGATTAGGCTTATTCCAAAGAAGTGTGTATTTGATGTCAAAATAGGTAAGATTCTTGGCTTTGTAGTATCCAAAGTAGGAATATGTATCGATCCTAATAAGGTTAAAGCCATATCCAACTTGGTAGCACCAATTGACCTTAAGGAACTTTGGGAACTATGAGTTAGATTAAAATTTATATGTACAATCATCACAAGGATTATGAATAAGTTACAACCCATGCAACACTTGCTTAAGAAAGGAGCTTAATATGAGTGGGTGGCTTAGTGCCAAGAAGCCTTTGAAAACCTTAAGTAAGAGTTGGAACAACTATCCACTATCTATTCCCTAAAAAGGATAAATCTTTTTATAACTACCTTGATATCTTTGACATGTTCAATGCCTCTCTACTCTATCAGAAATGTGATGATGTAGTGGAACTAGTTTTATACTACCTAATCCATGCATTCATTACCTATGAGGCTTAATACACTAAAGTGGAGAAGTATTACCTAGCCCTAATATTTTCATTGAAGTGGAGACACTACCTCTTTATGAGCCAAGTTAACATCATTTGCAAGGATAACATGCTTAGAGTCATAACAATGAATATCTATGAAATTTTTTGTATAGCCCACTAGAGATCCATAACAATCAAGTTTGATCTTCATTACATATCTCAAGCCTCAACAAAAGGTTAAGCTATAGCCACACATCTTATGATTTTCCCAATAGAAGACTATGTAGCTATTGACCTAGAATTTCTTAATGAGCATGTCAACATTATTAGCAAAGTTCTTGAGGGATATGAGGAAATTCTACACTTTGACAAAGCTTCAACCACCCATGAGACTAGTCCTCCTGCTATCATAACATCACCATTTGGTGAAATCCAACCCTTCACCTACCATTTTCAATACCCATGTATCAAAAATATGGTAGAGATGGTAGTGTTGAACTTTTAGTATGTCAAAACATTAAGAAAAATGGAAAATATAGAATGTTGTGGAGTGTGATGGTTTTTCAAGGCATGAAGGAGAGCTCAAGAGATGAGATGAAATCTACAAAGAAATTTCAAAGTAGAGATAATAAGAAATTTCCAGACATGAATGAAAACCTAAGGAATGAGAGCTACAAAAGGATGTTAAAGTGAAGACTAGAAGGACTCAAGAAAGCTTGGACAAGAACTTTGTTAGAAAAGTGAAAGTAAGGGCATAGAAGAAGACTATAGCAAATTCAAGATGCTCCAACAGTAGAAAAGAAGTAAAATCAACAAGAGACAGCTTCAAAAATCATAGTTAAAAAGTTGAGAAGATGTCTCTGAGAGGAAGAAGACAATTTGACCAAAGTATAAAATTCCCAAAGAGGATGTCTCCTAAAAATAGGATATGTCTCCTTAGAAATGTCTCCCATGGAGAAGAGATGTCTCTCCTAAATAAATGTTTGATGTAGAGAGACATCTCAATCTCAAAGAAGACATCTCCCCTCTCCGTTAGATAGCCATTATATGAATTCTTAAGTTTTGTAAAAGCATTGTGCATGACTTATCTTCATTATCTTCATTATCTTGAGTTTTGTAAACATCAAGCTATACTTGTACCTAAAGAAGACTATCAAGGCTACTTCATACATGAATGATTTTCAAAACATCAAGGCTATAAGAAGACTTCATTATCTTGAGTTTTGTAAAAGCATTATGCATGAATTATCACTATCAAAGAAATCATTGAATACTATACTTGTGTACCTAATTTTTGATATCACTTACTTGTGTATTATACTACATTATCATATCATTTGTGTTGTTGTATTAAGTGCTATTTTATAGTGCCTCAAAGTTAAGGATCTATAAATTAGTTACATTCTTTTCTTGTGATTTTTTTTCTCTTTTTGTTGCCTTGTTGTGGTTGATGTGCTTCTTGTGAGAAGGAATCCTCATTGATCTTGTTAGTACCTAGTTGGATTGAGTGGTTGGTGCAACATCACAGTACTCTAGAGAAAAGCTCAATTTTTAAATATTGTGGTAAAGCTCAATTTATAAATATTGTGGTATCTTGAAAATAACATTCTAAGCTTTTTAAGACATTACAAGGTTGAGTGGATTTGCAATGATGAATCACTCCAGAGCAGAGCTTAGAGCTATAGAAGGTGTGGTGCACCTCAAACCATATGTCAAGAGAAATAAAGTCTAGAGGTGTGTAAGCGATCTACCCTCCAAGTGTGGAGTACCCAAGTAGGGAAACCACATAAAATTGATGCGTTTTTTGTGTTCTAGAATTTTTTTTGGGAAACTTATTCATCCCATCTTTCCTCTTCTAAGTTCAATAATCCTCAAGTGATATGAAAGCCTAGTAATCCTACCTCTACAACATTTTCAAGAGTGAACAATGGAGAAAATTTCATACATAAAGCCACCAATGTTTGATGGTTTGACTTCACCTATTGGAAAGTGAGGATGCAAGGCTTCTCTGGATCAATGGAGTTTGAAGTCTAGAAATCCATCCTTGAAGGGTACACATCATCCATTGATATCACAACAAGAGCTATCAAGCCTTAGAATAAATGGATGCAAGAAGAAAGAGATAAGCTCATGTTTGATACAAAAGAAAAATATTGTTTATATTGTGATTTGAATAAATTTGAATTTAATAGAGTAGTTGGTTGTAAAATGATCAAAGAAATTTTGCAAACTTTAGAGGCTACATATGAAGAAGCCTCAATAGTTAAAAAATATAAATTGTTAGTTTTACCAAGTGAGTATGATAAGCTCAAAATGAGAAAAGGGGAGAAAATAAAAGATTAGTCTCTAGAGAAAATGATCTTGTTGTGGCCATTAGAGGTACCGGTAATGATTTTCCTAAAAGTAATGTTATTATAAAAATGATTAGGACTTTACAACTATAATTTAGACCAAAAGTAACTACAATAGAAGGAATTAGGGATTTTTCAAAACTTAAATTTGAAGAGCTTCAAAATTCTTTCATTACTTATGAAATTATTCTCATAAGATGGGAAATACATGAAAATCCCATTACCCTAAAATCAACCTCGAAGAAAAAGGAACCTAGAAAGCAAGATGTGAGTAGCAAAGAGGAGATAGCTCTTCTCTCAAGAAAGCTGTAAAGACTCATGGAAAAAAGTGGCAAGAGCTTCAATCAACAAAGAGGTAAGAAAAGAAGTAAAAAAATTTCCAATTGTAATTTTGATTTTTCCTCTATAGAATATTGGATATGCGGGGGAAGAGGCCATGTCTCCTCTGAATGTCCTAGTAATAACAATGACTATGAAAGGAAAAAAATGATGAGAAGTTAAAAAATAACAACTTATATATAAGTTGGGATGATGCTAAGCAAAGTTAAGAAGAAGTAGATGACTCTACCAAATATTTTGAGCTCATATGCAAGTACATGCTGCTAAACCAAGAGGTAAGTATGATGAAATTTATAGTGAATTAAGGGAAGAAATTCTTGTTCTACATTATTTAGTTAGAAAGGTAAATAAATTCTTAAATACTAGTTCACACCAAATTAAAAGAAGAGATCTTAGACATAAAGGTTTAGATTCAACAACTAACTCCTTTAAATAAGGATTTTATAGATTTTCAAGCAGAGACTCATGAAAAATAGCCTAAGAATGAAGATTTAGAAGACATTTCACAGGAGGATACAAGCGCAAGCTCAAGTATAATTAGGTTTGATGACCCTAATATTTAGAATCAAAACCTTGATTATTCTCATGTTCAAAATAAGATTGATACTTGATCTTGTCCAAAAGTTTCTAGTAAGGTGTTTTATAGGAAGTAATAGTTGAAAATAAAGATGATTGGAAAATTGGAAAAGTCTTCAAAATAATGGATGATATACAAGGTTATCAAAAATATTTCAATTATGAAAAACCTATACAAGCTTTCATGCCAAGAAAAAGGATTGATGAAAAAGAATCAAAAGGTAAGGAGGTACTTCATGATAGACGACCTCATCTCAAACTTCATTACTCTTCTTCCTCTCAATTGCAAGTAAGGTAAGTTAAGGTAAGATTTTATATCCTTGATTTCTAAATGTTGCATTATTATTTTAAGAATTAAGAAAAACTAAATTATTTTGAAGTACTTTATTTTAAGATTATGGGATGTTAGCTCTAGTAATATACAAATGTTAAGATAAGCACTTACAAGAGAAGATTTTTGGTATTGTTGGAATATTTATTAATGATATATTTTATATGTATGAGCTTGTATTAATTAGTTTTATGGGTGAATTAGAAATTGTGCTATCTTATATCAACTTTTTGATTCTTAACTTTGATTTTAAATACCTAAATTCCTCGTATGTATTTCATGCTCCAAAATCCTTATGTTGAAAACTATTTATTTACCATAAAACATTTTTTCATTTGAAAGAAGCATTTGAATTGGTACTTTAGATGAAAATCATGAATCATGAATCTTCTGAAGAAACATTTCTTGAGGAACTATCAATACAATTAATTGGAGACTCTAGTTTCCACACCTGATCTTAACATTTTTTTGTAGGGATAGGACTTTGATAGTCACCTTGGAAAGAAAAGGTTAATTCGAAAGAGCTCAAAGGAAGAATTAGAATCTGTAACGACAGAAAACGTCGGCAACTGGAAATACCGAACGAGGTTCCGTGTATACAGTTTTAACCACGGATCCGCGCGAGGGCTATGTTGGAAAAAGCGAATCCGCGGCACCCTAAATGGTCTTGTCGATCAGACAGGGACTTACGAGTCAGTAAAACAATGAAGATTATGGATCTTTATGTGTTTCGATTTGATTCGAGGGATCGTGAAATGGGAGGGAAACGACATGGATAGATCGCTACGATGATAACGTCAAGCACGCCGAAGAAATGCTAATTGGGGGAGAAACGCGTGATTTTCAAAGATCTATGTTTCGATTTTTGAAAGAATGTATGATTTGTATGTCACGTTACAATGGGAGAGACCCCCAATAACTTGATGCAAAAATGAGCACAAAACAACAAGGAAACTGTCCGAACAGAAGTCCGATCTACCTCGTAGGCCAAAGCTGGGATGCAAGGATGGTCAAGCTCTGAGGTCTGCCGATCAACTGTTTCTGACCGGTAGAGTCTGCAAACTGGGTGAGATAGTCCCACAATCCCTGTTCTACTTTTTTTCTTCGGGTAGGTTCTGCTCAGGGCAGAAATCACTAATGGAGAAAGTGGTATCTTCCCCAAAGGAATGATCTCTCTTGTTGCTAAGGCTCAAGCGCACTGTGCTCTGTTCTTGCTGAAGGATGGTGCTGTTAGCAGTTGCCAAAAGGTTGCTCTTTGTTTCTCTGCTCAAGGTGATAAGTGCTTCCTTGCTCAGAAAATGCTCTTGCCCTTTTTGATTTTCTGCTGCTAAGAGTGGTAAATGCTCTGGTGCTCAGAAAAATGCCTCTGCTTCTCTGATTTGCCAACCCTTGTATCTTTGTCAACTGAGGTATTTATAGGCCACGAAGCTCCGTGAAAAAGGCACAACCCTGATGACGTGGGTCCCGGATATTTCGGGTTCCATTGACATGACCATTTTAAGTCAGACTGTGACTACACACAACACGCTCATTTGCGTGTTGTGCGTGTGAAGAGCAGGTACATGTTGAGTGGGTTTCAGTTGCTTTCAGGCTATATTACACTTATTCGCATTGTGTTGCGTGTATGAGCGTAATCCAGTATAAAAACAACAGGCCCAAAATTGTCTTACGCTCACTACGTAGTTGTGCGTAACGAAGCGTAAATAATGTCTAATTTACGCTTACTACGCAGCCGTGCGTAACGAAGCGTAAACAATGTCTAATTTACGCTCACTACGCAGCCACGCGTAACGAAGCGTAACCAATCTCTAGCCTTCGTGATGAAATACGCGATGATACACACCACCACGTAACGAGCATATTGACAAGTTATTTATGCGCCACGAGAAAAAGTGTCGAACTGTTGTGCTTCTCTAGACTCTACCTTCGACTGTTTTGGAGCTTATTATGCTCATTACGCTGTCACGCATAATAGAGCGTAAACTTGTCCTTGAACAAAGCTGATGCGTGCTCTCGCTTGAATTGTGAATCTTTGCCTGAGGCCGACTCGTAATTTTCACGGTGTTTCAATGGCCCCTCTTTGTTGACGGTTAGAGGGCCTGCCCGAAAGATGTCGACAAAGAATGCCAAACACCGAATTGGCAGAAGCAAGAACAGTGTCCATCCTTGGCTACTCAAGTGTTGCCCTGTCAATCATGGAAGAGCAAAGCCGAAAGGTATGGGAGATAGAGGGATATAGCTGGAAATAGGTTTAGGGAAGATGCAAAATGAATTATGATGGTAGGGGCATGAAATGCGCTCGTATGCATGGAACTGTACGCTCATTTATGTCAACAGGAATGCTTTCAAACAAGCGTAGCGCATCAATCTGAGATTTCTCTGTTACAGATTGTAGCAGGAATGCTTGCAGAAGGAGCGTGGCGCATCACTTTTTGCGATATATCTGCTACAATATATGATTGCGTATGGATTAGATTACCATGCAAGTATGAAAGGTGGTTGTTTGCGTATATAGCTGGTACATACAGGGAGCGTATGATTGGGATGAAATGAAATGAGATAAGGGCTAAGTGTGAGGGTTCAAGAGGGATAGGCATGTAGTTCCCAGTGGATGGGCAAACTTGAGCAGCCACCTCAAGACGCTGTTGTCCTTCACCGCTTAGATGAATGCATCTTTGAATGATGTTTGCGTGACAAGTAACCTACAATTATGAAAGAAGAAAGAGAGGGCACCGTTGCTCTGGTGCGAGCAGGAGGCGAGGTTGTTGAAACAAACACCGTTTGATGTTGAGATAAAGCGATCGGGCTGTAGAGAAGGAGTCGGGGCATGCGGGTGGAGCCGCCAATCCTGACAATTGGCCCAGCATATCTTTGCCAAAAGGCATCAAACACAGTGCACCTAACTGGTTGCATGAGGAACCAGCCAGATGAATTTGCGAAGCTGGCGTCTGATAGCGATGATTGACGGAGATTCCCGAGGCCGTTGTCGATGAGGATTTCGTCGGGCGTGGCAGCGGAATCTCTGAGCGATCAGTAAGTTGCCTCTTAGCTTATCTGAGGAATCAGTAGGATGCCGGTAGGGTTGGCGACACTGGGACTGTCCCAGTCTCCCACCCCGTTGGTTGTGCAGCTGTACAGAGAAGATCATGCTCACTTGATTCGTATAGCAGTAGTCGATGATTCTCAGTTTTAAGTCCTGGTAGACTATTGTTGCTATTTTTAAGTCTCAGCAGACCATGGTCCCAGTTTAAAGTCCGGACAGACCGAGCAACGCTAATTTTACGTCGTACTGGATGGTGTCTAGGCTAGTTTATGGTCCCAGCGGACTGTGCTATGGATGTCAGTTTTGCGTCATGACCCAGGGATAGATCTGTGCTGGTTTTACGTCTCAGTAGATGGCTACTTACCCGTGCCAGTTTAGCATCATGGCAGACGCGTGCAAAATATGCCAGTTTTTCATCTTGGCGGACCTGTACAACATTGCCAGTTTTTCATCGTAGCGGACGGTTACAACTTGCCAGTTTAGCGTCATGGCGGACGCGTGCAAGGCATGCCAGTTTTACGTCATAGCAGACGATCAGTGCCAGTTTAACGTCGTAGCGGATGCGTACTATCATACCTGATTACTCGCGCTGTAGATACTACTAAATGTAATACCACTTCAAATATACATGATTCACAGGGTTCGGTAGTTCATTGCTGTTGATGTCTGCTAGTTTGAAATCTCTGTTGCTATATGCGTTGACCACCGAAAAAGGACCTTCCCAATTCGCCGAGAATTTGCCTGCCGGCTCACGCACGGCTTTGAGGACTAGGTCTCCTTGCTTGATCGGACGCTGCTGAAGGTTGTGATCATGCTTCTGTCTCTATTTATCTTGATATTTCTCAATTGTATCAAGAGCCTGTATCCGCTTCTCTTCTACTGAATCCAAATCCATTATCCGAGCCTTGGTGTGTTGAGCCTCATTTATAATGGTGGAGAGGACCATTCTCAGAGAAGGAATTTGCAATTTGAGAGGTAGAACTACTTCAAACCTGTAAACCAGGCTATAGGGCGTACTACCTGTAGCTGTCCTACATGTAGTACGGTACGCCCATAGCACATAGAGGATTTTATCATGCCACCGTCTCTTGTTGCTGTCGAGCATTTTCTTGAGCAGATTGATGACTATTTTGTTTGATGCTTCAGCTTGCCCATTCGCCTGTGGGTAATATGGGGAGGAAAAAGACTTTCTAATGCCTAGGTTATCACAGAAGGATTTGGTGTCCGCGCTACTAAACTGTGGCCCATTGTCAGTCACAATAGTCATTGGGAGACCAAATCTGGTTACTATGTTGTCCAAGATAAAATGGCAGACCTGTTGGGATGTGATTTTCCGTAGGGGGACAGCTTCTACCCACTTCGTAAAATACTCAGTGATGGTAATAATGAAGCTATGCCTTGCAGAAGATTTTGGCGTGATGGGTCCTATGATTTCCAATCCCCATCATTGAAATGGCCATGTTATCTGCATTGTATGCAATTCTGTGGGTGACACGTGGATGAGGTTTGCATGACGCTGGCACGTGTCACAAGTTTTAACCTTTGTCAGGCAGTTTTTTTCCATGCGTGGCCAGTAGTATCCTAGGCATCGGATCTTTAGGGCCATAGCCCGTGGTGCTACATGGCCGCTGCACAGTCCCTCGTGAACCTCGCCAACTATATGTTGCGCTTGGTCTTTGTTAACGCAGGTAAGCAACACGCCGTCAAAGGAGCATCTACAGAGAGTGCTGTCTCCGATGATGATGTATTGCCTAGCCCTCTTGCGGATTGCGTCTTTCTGCACATGTGTTAATACAGACGGTAGCTCACCCTGTAAAAGATAAGTTTTAATATTGTCGTACCATTTAGGCATGCTTTCCTCGAGAAGAGAGGAGATTTGCGCCGCCTGAATGATAGGATCTGCGCAGTCTGTAATTAATGTAGGATAGGTGTTAAATAGGTGTGAAGGCACATGTAAAGCCAGGGTGGCCAGTGCGTCGGCCAGCGTGTTGTCAGTGCATGGGACGTGTTGGGCGTTGAAGGTCGTAAATTACCTCATAAGATCTTTAGCTTGATCGCAGTAGGGCTGCAAATGTAAAGCCTTGTAGGCGTAGACTCCAGTGATTTGATTTATGATAAGCATCAAATCACCCCTAATCGCCAGGTGTTGAACATCTAGTTCACCGGCAGTTAGTAATCCCCTAAGAAGCCCTTCGTACTCTGCCACATTGTTCGTACAAGGGAAGGTCAAGCAATAAGCATGTAGACGCACATCCTTAGGTGATAGCATGATAACAGTGGTGGCACTACCACCTCTAGTGGTTGAAGCTCTGTCGAAATACAACGTTGCTTCGCGGCCTGTCAAGACAAGGCTTAAGCTATGTACATGTTCATCAGGGAACCCAGGCTCTATTGTGGCTTGGTTGTTAACCGGTGATGTTACTAACTGGTCAGCTATTGCTTGGCCCTTCATAGAAGATTGGCCTACATAGTGCAGATCAAATTCTGCGGTGATAGCTTTCCAGCGAGCGATCCTACTGCTTTCGTAAAAATTATGCGTGATAGTCCTAAGGATGTTATTTTTGCAAATAATGTTAACCTGGCTATGGAAAAGGTAATGTCTACACTTTTTGAGCATAAAAACTAATGCTAGACAATTACGCTCGACCTCATTATACCTCATTTCATACGCATACAGAGCATGGCTTAGGTAGTAGATAGGCACTTCGGACCCGTCGTTCCTCCTTTGACAAAGCAATGCTGCTAACGCTACGTCTGAAGTAGCAAGGTAAATGTAGAATGGTAAGTCTCTTTGTGGCGGGAAAACTGTTGGTAGATGTTGCAATTCCTGTTTCAAATTGTCAAACGCATGCTGGCAATCTTCCGTCCATTCGAAGTTGACCCCCTTTCTGAGAAGGTGCTGCATAGGGTGCAGCTTGTTAGTTAATCTCGAGATGAATCGGTGTATGAACTGCAAGCGTCCCTGTAACCCGCGTAATTGCTTGAGGTCTGTCAGAGGCGTTAACTTGACAATGGCTTTGACTTTATTAGGGTCAACTCATATGCTAGTTTCCGATACCACAAACCCCAACATGCATCCAGTTTTAACTCCGAATACGCACTTTTTCGGGTTAAACCGGAGCTCGTATTTGGAGCATCTTTTAAGGACTAACTCCAGATCTCCTGAGTGATTATCAGACTTTAAATATTTCACAGCTATATCGTCTACATAATCATTCAGTCTCTCTAAGAGATAGTCGCTAAAGATGTATGTCATGGCTCGTTGATACGTGGCTCCAGAGTTCTTCAGACCAAATGACATCATAGTATAGCAAAAGGTACCCTAGGATGTCATGAATGTCATAGTTAATTGATGCTCTAGGTTTATACGAATCTGGTTGTAACTAGAGAAGCCATCCATGAATGATAGGAGTGCATGCCCGGCTGTTGTATCGACTAGTTGATCGATACTCGGGAACGAAAAATTATCTTTGATTGTGGCCTTGTTCAAATCCTGGAAGTCGATGCAAATGCGTATACTCCCGGTCTTCTTTGGCACGACCACAATGTTTGATACCCAGTCCGAGTAATCGACCACACGGATGAAACCAGCCTGGTATAACTTGGTGATTTCATCACGCATGGCTAGCGCGATCTCTGGCTTGATTTTGCGTGCTTATTGCCTAACTGCTTTGATCTGTGGGTTTAAGATAATGTTATGTTGGATTAGCCTGGGATCTAGTCTAGGCATATCCTCGTATGACCATGCGAAGACAGTGATATTGTCTTGTAGGACCTATGTTACGGCATTGTGTGTTTCTCGTTCTAACAAGGAACTAAATTTAAGCGTTTTAGCTTCGCCCCTATGCGTAACGATAGAGACCTCATTAAGGGGGTCTTCGGTTATGTCCCCAGCTTCCAGGTCTAGCGTGTGCATCAATTGTTCTGGCCATTCCAGGGACGTCTCCGAGGCAGCTATAGTTACATCTTCTAAGGGGAGATTAATGTCTATAAATGCGGGATCAAATTGCCTAACTACCTTTCCGTATGGGCCAGTCAGGGTTAAAGGTATTGATAGTGTTGCGTCCATTTGTTTGTCCTGCAAAATCGCAAAGTGCGTAAATGGTTAGAAAGAAGATGACGTGATGACTAGCAAACGTGGAAAGCTAATAGAATTTTGAATTTTGTAATGAAGTTGTAATCAATGCTACCCGATTACGAGGCGATAAGGTGTGGTAGTTTAATGTCATTTCGGACAGCGGTGCGTGCGATATCAACCGCATTAATATCTTGATTTTCGAGTTCCATTTCAGGAAAGTCCCGCTGAAATCGGATATCAAGTCGATGATTCTCGCATACAAATAGGCGGCTTTTCAGTTAGAATGGACTGTTGGCTATTGTGAGTTCAAATTCGTAGGTATTTTCTAGCAAGAGTAAGGAGAGCAGAAGATGTGAAGGTGCAAAGCTGTGCAAGTGTTGAAGCTGTGATAATGGTGCCTAAGATGAAGAGGAAGAACACTAAATTGGCTAAAATCGATGAGGTACAAGAGAACCTGGAGCATGTTCAACAGGCCTTGGTCGAAGTGCGTGACCCGACACCTTTGAACTGGTAGGTCATTCTTTGCATGCTAGTGCTATTTCAGCATTTGTGTTATACATCATTCTTTGTGTAAATGAGAGTTTTGGGTTATGGACCTTGCGTTACAGCAACGGTTTGGCATGGTTGCGTTTATTGCCGTTGTCAGAGACTGACCTTGCGTTGTTGCAAGGGTTTAGGCGATTTCCACATAGATGGCTAAGCATGATGTGTAGTGTTTCTATATTAATGATGCAACAGTAAATCTAGGTGTTGACTTATGTAGCATGTTTTCTGTACCGTGTTGTGTTGAAGCCTATTTTGATTGTTTTAGACATCATTGGGGTTTTGTGTTGGGTAAACCCCATCGTCCCCAATGTCCCTCCTCCGCACATGCGAGTGCAGGGGAAGGCCATCTGGTTCTGAAAGGGGGCGCTGGAATTTTTATAGTTCTTACTGCACAACTTCAGCATCATCGTGTGGTCTAATGTGACCGGCGATGTTGCCAGTGCCATTTTAGAGCACCTGTTGGAGGGGTCTGCAGAGGGGATTCTAGCTTACTTGACAGACGGGACCATCGATACGGGTCATCCTGAGGACCAAGCGATGAGCGCCCGAGGCCTGAGGAATTTATGCTGGATCTGGGAAATGGCCTGTTTCAGTTGTTATCATGCGTATAACACACTGTTCGTGGCTTGCCATGTTTCAACCTACTTCCAAAACCCACAAGGAATGGTGTACTACACGGGCGGGTAAGCAGATTCTGCCAACTGTATTGTCTTTGTTACTGCTATAATGTTTGTTATCAATGTGAAGTGTAAGAGAGGTCTATATGAAAAGTGTAAGTTAAGCCTACGCTGTATGGTACAGGTTTTTTATACATGATAACAGGTTAATTAGCGATGGTGATGCGTTGGCCTGGGCCGAAATGGCCATAATGGCGTTTACCTCAACCAACAACGTGCGTGACGGTGTTATAGGGCAAATTGGCCATGAGATGCATGAGTATCACACCTGCTATGAGCGTCCTTTCAAGAATTGTCAGGAACTCGGGTGGCTGCACGATGACTGGAACTTAGATTCACCCCTTACAGTTGAGGACGTGTAGAGAGAGCTACCGCCATTCCCTTTGCCCTTAGGACCTGGTAAGGCCGCTGCGTGTTCTAATGTTACGCGTGTAGTTATGAGTCGTGGACATTACGTAAAGAATTTTTATTCAACTTGCGTTCTATATTTTTCAGTCAGGGAATCCCAGGAGATTACCCTTACGATTTCCGGCTGTGAGGCGAGGGATGTCCTCTTTTGTTACGGCGATATTAAGGATGCACAGCGCTGGCTCGGCCACTCGGCGGCTCCAGTTGCGGTGACCGCCAAGATCCGGGGAGTAGGGCTAATGCACCTATTTTTGGCTATGACCCCTGATGTTCCCGCTAGTGAAATGATAGCTTGGGTCGACTCCTTCAGCGAGAAGGCGGAGCATTTTTGCACACGCGTGCATAACGTGTGCGTAAGTTTCGATATTGATGCTTAGCTCTTCGCGGACCTGTTTGGCGTTCCCTCGAACGGCCTTCCCGTAAAGGTGAAAACCAAGAGGAGCCCTAGATTCCAGGAGTTTCTGAAGTAGTGGGTGAGGATCCCAGAAGAGACCAAAGGGTTTCCTTGTGAGAAATTCGAGATGGGTGCTGCCAAGACACTGTATCCTCTTTTTCGGGCCCAGACTTTCCCCAAAACCCTCTGGCAGGCGAAGTTCTTTTCTGTAGAACAGACCCACATTATGCGAGAGATTTTGGAGGAGGGAACCTGGTTCGATTGGGCAAGCCATTTGGCCAAGGGGCTGCGCAGCGAAATGGTCAAGCTTCGCAAGAAGCTTGAATCCCGCTTTAATGTGCATTATGCCTTTTTCATAGCTTGCCTCTGGCGGTTTGCTGAGTTTCTGGTCATCCAGAGGAATGGGATCTGGGGACAGCAAGACCGAGACCAGCTGTCCAGACCTTGGATTGCCCACATTGTCAGCACTACCCGTGGGTAGGATCCGCCGGAAGGAATCAGGGAGTCGTTGTCCGTAACGAATAAAGGCTTGGTGGCGCCCCAAGTGCGAGGTCTCGACAGTGTGGGCAAGATAATGCCTACCTACATCGGTGACACCTCACGAGGGAAGCGCGTGGCCGAAGAAATTGTGGAACCTGCAGCGCGGCGCAAGAGGCTCCGTCTAGCCGAGGCCCCTGGGGGTAAGGCAAGCCAAACTATTGTGGTCAAGGTTCAGCGGAATAAGCTTCCGCCTGGTAAGTGTGAAAGGTTTGTAGTACGCAATGTTTTATTTAGATGGTCTGGCATTATACACTAACATGCGGTGGTGTAAATAGTAAAAATGACAAGGCAATTGACCCCTGAGACAGGGGCGATGGTACTAAGCCATGGGGAGGGGGCCTCAATTTTGGAAGAATAGGCCCCAGCTATCAATGTGAGCCGTGTGCAAGTTCCAGTGCGTGAGGAGGCCCCAGCTGCTAGCGGGAGCCGCGTACAGGCTCGGGTGAGTGAGGAGGCCCCAGCTATTGGAACCAGCGATGCACAGACTTCAGTGCATGAAAGGGAAAAAGATACGGAAGATGTTGATGAAATCCCCACTGTCACCGGCATAGGTAACGAGTGTATTAGCATGTTTATAGGCCCTTATTAATAGATGGAGTTTCTAACCAAATTACGCTACAGGGGAAGAAGATGCCTCTATGTCTACTGCTGTGAGCAAAATGTGGAGGGACTTCCCCGACAAATTTACCTTCATGGAAGGCATCGTTAATGACATGATCGAGCATTTGGAGCGCATCGAACCTGGCGCTGGTATGTCATAGCCTCAATGAGTTTACGACATAGTTTTTTAGTAATGTGTCATCCATATTGATGCTTGTTTTCTGTTAGGAGCTCACCTCTGATGGGATCCCGCCGAGCCCATTGATTTGGACACATCGTAGCCCCCATCTAATGGGGTAGTCGTGCCACGCCACATTTATGAGGAAATGTGTAAATGTGCGTTACGCTCGATGCGCTCCATATGGGAAAGTAGGGGCGTTAATGAAAGCCTATGGAAAAGGCTGCAGCGATCGGAGCAAAAGGTTGAGTCCTTGACCAAAGAAGTCGGAGACCTAAGGGGACGGTACGAATTCCTATAGGCTCGAGTGACGGGGGATGAAGACTGGCGTACCGTTGTTATCGATCACTCCCATTATTGGACAGCCATCAAGAACAGCGTACAGACTAGTCGGGCGTTAGTAGAGCAGAGGATGCAAATTGAACTCCTAGCTCAGAAAAGCCGGGACTGGAGGGACTACTGCGCCAGCGTACAGGAGTGGGGGCAGAAGGAGAAGGACCACAAGCACCTATTGATGCTTGTTTTCTGTTAGGAGCTCACCTCTGATGGGATCCCGCCGAGCCCATTGATTTGGACACATCGTAGCCCCCATCTAATGGGGTAGTCGTGCCACGCCACATTTATGAGGAAATGTGTAAATGTGCGTTACGCTCGATGCGCTCCATATGGGAAAGTAGGGGCGTTAATGAAAGCCTATGGAAAAGGCTGCAGCGATCGGAGCAAAAGGTTGAGTCCTTGACCAAAGAAGTCGGAGACCTAAGGGGACGGTACGAATTCCTATAGGCTCGAGTGACGGGGGATGAAGACTGGCGTACCGTTGTTATCGATCACTCCCATTATTGGACAGCCATCAAGAACAGCGTACAGACTAGTCGGGCGTTAGTAGAGCAGAGGATGCAAATTGAACTCCTAGCTCAGAAAAGCCGGGACTGGAGGGACTACTGCGCCAGCGTACAGGAGTGGGGGCAGAAGGAGAAGGACCACAAGCACCTATTGATGCTTGTTTTCTGTTAGGAGCTCACCTCTGATGGGATCCCGCCGAGCCCATTGATTTGGACACATCGTAGCCCCCATCTAATGGGGTAGTCGTGCCACGCCACATTTATGAGGAAATGTGTAAATGTGCGTTACGCTCGATGCGCTCCATATGAGAAAGTAGGGGCGTTAATGAAAGCCTATGGAAAAGGCTGCAGCGATCGGAGCAGAAGGTTGAGTCCTTGACCAAAGAAGTCGGAGACCTAAGGGGACGGTACGAATTCCTATAGGCTCGAGTGACGGGGGATGAAGACTGGCGTACCGTTGTTATCGATCACTCCCATTATTGGACAGCCATCAAGAACAGCGTACAGACTAGTCGGGCGTTAGTAGAGCAGAGGATGCAAATTAAACTCCTAGCTCAGAAAAGCCGGGACTGGAGGGACTACTGCGCCAGCGTACAGGAGTGGGGGCAGAAGGAGAAGGACCACAAGCACCTATACAAAAGGGAAAGCGCTGCTTATCGAAAACACTACTATGATTCTGCCATCAAAGCTCGATCCCTGGAGGTTTTCGTGGAGACCATCGAAGCCTCCGAAGCTTTCAAGAAGTTCGAAGAGCAGGTGACCGTAACTGCGTCCCGGGAGAGGGCAATGGTTTTTCCTAGGAACCAGGCTACAATCCCTACCTTCTTCCCAGATCCACCCCGCTGGAGTAGCGTGGAGAAGGGGAAGGTGAAAGCTGGAGCTGCGTTGGATGAAGATGTGTGGCCAAGCCTAATAGAAGATGAGATTATGCAGCGCCTGTGGGCTGGCCTACACAAGCTTCCCTTCGTTACGGAAGTTGGGCCGTCACAAGTAAGTTTATGTATGACTTAGTCGGAAAGTTTTCTAGCTTGTGTTGTCTATTCTAATTTTTGATGTTATTTGGGTTTAGGTACTGGAAGAAGATAGGGAAAGTATGCCAGCTAAGGGGCTGGGAGAGGAAACAGAGGAAGCAGAGGAGGAACGCAACGATGAAGAGCGTTCTCCTATGAAGCCAGTGCCGGAACGAGAGCCTCATGAAGGGACAATCTTTCGTGAAGGCATAATTCCCAGAAATGATGGCCCACTAGAGGACAACCTTTTGGGGCTAGATCCGGAGTTAAGAGATACCGGTGACAGTGGTAGTAGAGGGAATGCGTAATTATTGTTTACGCAAAATTTTATTGATGCAAGGTCGGGTATTGTTCTGATTGACTGTTGACGAATTGTTATAAAGTCTAATGGATATTTGAAATGTTAATTAGTTTGTTGTTTGACTTTTTATGCTTTTGGCTACGTCAGCATGAAAATATATGTTAAGGATTCTGTCTAAGTGATACTGATGGGACGTAATAACTAGTTTAAAGTCGTTGCGGGCCCATTGTGTATTCCAGCGTAAATGGTTATAGTATACAATACTGCGTTACTAGTTTAAGGCCATTGCAGGCCTGTTACGTATTGTATGGAAAGTGTAAATAATGATTGTAGATAACTTCGAATGACTAGTTTAAGGCCGTTGCGGGCTGACTGCATAACGACGTATAACGGTGCTTGTATAGGGGAATTTTGTATAACTAGTTTAAGGTCGTTGCGGGCCGACTGCGTAAATTGTAACAAAATGTAATCCTATAAAAATGTGTGAAGTAATGCGAAAGCGTAACTAACGCAGGTACGATAAAACATGCACAAAATGCAAAGCGTAAACATGGAAACCAAATAAATCGTAAAAGTATGTTGAAAGAAGAGGAGCTATTAAATGGGGAGTGCGTTAACTTACAAGAGAATGGCAGTACACGCAGAAGACCATTGTTCAACCGTCGATACACAATTGTCTCTTAATGGCCTTCACGTTGAGCGCTGCGTAAGGGCGAGGAGGCTTGTGGTTTGACTCCTCTACACTGCCATCTGGAAATGGCAGGTCAGCCCAGACTAGACCGTTGTCATTGTTGTCAGTTTGTTTAGGGGCTTGGGGATGGGACTGATCGTCAGTTGTTTTAATCTCCGAACCCTGTTCTTCTTCGATGTTATTGACGGTCCTGGGGGTGACCTCGTCGCCACGTATGATGACCTCCCCAAGGCGTAGGGCAGGTGTATCTCTTGGTGTATCGGCGATGAAATCGCCCTCAGCTGGGCTAACCACGACCTCCCTAAGATCAAGTTAAAACCAGGCATCTCCTCGATGACTAAGAATGTGGCTTAGATTGGAAATTGATCCCCTGCCACAAACTCAATACGCACCGTTCCCTTGACTTGAACCCGTGCTTCGTTGAACGATTTTACGCAGGCTGTCGTCGTGGGAGTGATCTGGTCGACCAAGCCCAGCCTATCCACTATGGAATAAGGAACGACATTAGTAGCTGCGCCATCATCCACGTGTACCCTCCGGATCCAGTACTGGCTGACCCAAATGGTAATGAACATAGGCTCAATCGTTACTTGACCTTTCTCCGGGTCGTCTTTGACAGACTCATCAAGAAAGGTCAGCGAGGTAGGCTTGGATTGTTCAGCTTCTAAAGGAAACATGATAGTGTGTATCACTTCCTCTTCTACTGGTAGGTTGGCATCCACTGATATGGATGTCAGCATGTGTACCATAACCTCATGGTGTTCTCGAGACATCATCAGTAAGTCATACAAGCTCAGCGTTGTGTTCTTTTGCTTAAGAGCTTGTTTGAATTGCGTGAATGCATTAAGGAGATCCTTCTCTCGGCCGGGTTGTTTATCCCCCTTGTCCTCCTCCATTCGGCCCAAGAGACGGATCTCTCGAGGTGGAGCGGTGTCAGTGGGAGGGTTGTTCTTTTTCCTGCCAAGAGAAGGTGGCTGCGTTTCTGTACCTTTAGCCTGCTTCTAAGGTATAGACAAAGGCACAGAGGCCAGGGGCCTGGGTTTAGGGAAGCCGAGCGTAAGGTGGTCTTTTGTTGCATTAATTGTAGTGTCATCCTCCTTTCTCTTAGGAGGCGATGACTGGTTATTTTGACCGGAGGTCTGCCCCTGCGTGAGAGGAGCAGGCCGTGATTCTGGCGCCCTGATAATGAAGGGCGCTCTAGGAGTGGGCGTGGATGGAGCCGCAGCTTGAGTGCTGGTGTGTGACTGAGGGCGTACCTGGGAAGATGCCTGTATGATGAAAGGTGGCTGTGAGACCCCGCTGGCTGCCGATGAAGTAGTTGGCCCCCTTGGTGAGTTGGCGGGCACGCGAAAGACAAAAGGCTGTTTTGGCGGTCCCTTACGCTCACTGTCCATATTCACCACAGTGATTGTATAAGGATCGTAGTTTGCGTTCAACGGGTCCTTATATACATGCAGTGTTTGGTTTTCCGGACGCGTCGGGTTACTGCTGTCTAATTTTAGATGACCTTCGTTGATCATGTGTTGAATGTCGTCCTTCAATGCCCAGCAGTAATCCGTGTCGTGACCACACATCTGGTGGTAGTCACAGAAACGGTCGAGCCTGAAAGATTTTGGAACTGCTGGTTTGTTAGGCAAGGCTAAAGAAGGGTCCTTCAGCAACTCATAGTGATGCCTGTGGTGCTTCAGAGCTTCCTCGGACACCTTCTTAGGTTGAATGTGCCCTGCCGCTAACAGTTACTTTAGCAATTCGGAATGCTTCACAGGTAAAGCCACATATTTTGAACGATCTTTACGCTCAAAATTTGGCTTTGGCTGGGGGGCCTTTTCAGGAGCCGCCGTGTCTTGACTGGTGTTAGCACCAGTCATGGCTTCAGGCGGCGCGGTGGATGCCTTTTTGCTCTTCGTCTTTGTACTCTCAGTCATTGCAGCTACTGTCGTTGTTGCTGCCTTCCCTTTGTCTTTGTTCTTGTTATGTGCATTCTTATAGGCGACATACGCCGAGTCTTTGCTGGCCTCTGCAGCATCTTGGATGCTTCTAACTTGTGTGAAGGCCGGATGTAAATTACTTGGGAAAAGGTAGTACAGCTTCGACTTGATGAAGTCATTGACTGCTCCCTTAAACATGGCCAGCATATGTGAGTCCGCGATCGGCTCGCGGATCTCGTTCAAGGTAGCGTTCTAGCGCTGTATAAACTTTTGGACGGGCTCGAGCGGGTCTTGTTTCACCCCCATGAGCTGATCCAACGTCACTTACGGCTTCAGGTTGTATTTGAAGTGGATCACAAACTGAGTCAGCAGCTCCTCCAAGGTTGAGATGGAGGAGCGTGGGAGGGCTGGGTACCAATCCAAAGCTTTCCCTGTTAACGACATCGCAAAGATGCGGATGATAGTATGTGGCCACTGTTGCAATAACAAGGACTCAGATCTAAACATGACGAGGTGGGCGTTGGGATCTCCCTCCTCATTGTACTTGGTAAAATGAGGTAGGGACATCCCCAGAGGAAACGATAGCATAGGAACTGCTGAACTGATCGAATCGTCCTGGTAAAAGTCCATGATCTAGATGGTGTCAGAACTAGGAGCCTTGAGGCGTCGAACCTCTTCGGTTAGAGTCTGGATTAGCTGGAAGGTTTGGTCCAGGCCTGTTAATGGAGGTGTTTGTGCGGAGGGAATAGGAGGTTGGACTGGGAGGGCGGTGCCAGGAAATGGAAAGGACAGGCGGGGCTGAATGGCTGCTGGCGGGGAGGGGATCCCAACAGGTGGGGGAGCCTGTGAAGACCACCACCCGCTGGTCTGCGCAGGGGGGTTTACCGCCACGTACCATGTGAGATAAGGATGTAAATACTACGGTACCCCCTGTGGAACATACGTTGCTGGTGCGACCGGGGGTTGCACGCCGCACACCACAGACTGGGTTTGTTGCGCTACCGGGTTGGCCCATTGACCTGCAGTAGGCTGTTGGGCGTAAGTTGGCTGGATGGCTGCGGTAACCTGTTGGGTCAGAGGGGGCAGAAATGACAAGTTCTACACCGGGCGCATTGCAGATATGTTGTAGGGTTGTATCTAAGGAATAAAATGGTGCGCAATGGTCGCCGGGACCACCACTAGGATGTTAAGTATGCGTGGTGACGAAATCGCTCCCACATTATCATGGGGGATTTGTACTTGCAGCCCATACAGTTGCGTAATAGCTTGTGGAGGGATAGGGACATGCATCTGCGTTGTCGGGGCCACGTTAAGAGAGGCGGCCTCTCCGTTGAAAGGAAACAGGGGATTTACATACGTCCGGGGGCTCAAGGCATGGAACGAATGTTCCGACTAGGCCGCAAATTCGTCCTCTTCCTCTTCCCCATGCTGGGGCTCCACCATAGCTTGTGAAGCCT
>MNCI01020044.1:1324415-1350487 GCA_015680685.1 Gnetum montanum
GGCTGAGAGCCAGCCTCGCCTGGATCTTAACGCATATGAAATTGTATTCTTTAGGGGTTATAACCATGAAGATAGGCTCTTTTCCCTGGAGCCTCAATGAACGGCGCAATGGTCCCTGAGGTCCCGTAGCACTAGGAGCTGGTCCTGTGACCACCGTAGTATTGATAGGTGCAACACCCAGATCGGTGGTGACCATGGTGGTTGTATTTGAGTAAAAGGAATCCATTGATCGATGAAGGAAACGGTAACTGGTGATCAGATCTAAAAGAAAATGGCTGGCAACAAAAAGCATAAAGAGGCTTTCTACCCTGTAGGATTTCAAAGAAATCGTCCTTGCGACCGATCTATACCACGCGATTGACCGTAGACTTCCCTAGAGGTGTTACATCTATGGTTTAGGGTATGGATCACTACCAGGGCTACCTGAAATATTCGGATCGGAGCCTAAAGGCCCTCCTTCTAACGCCAGAAAATTGTAACGACAAAAAATGTCGGCAGCTGGAAATACCGAACGAGGTTTCGTGTATACAGTTTTAACCACGGATCCATGCAAGGGCTATGCTAGAAAAAGCGAATCTGCAGCGCCCTAAACGGTCTTGTCGATTAGACAGGGACTTACGGGTCAGTAAAATGATGAAGATTATGGATCTTTGCGTGTTTCGATTTGATTCGAGGGATCGTGAAATGGGAGAAAAACGACGTGGATAGATCGCTACGATGATAACGTCAAGCACGTCGAAGAAATGCTAATTGGGGGAGAAATGCATGATTTTCAAAGATCTATGTTTCGATTTCTGAAAGAATGTATGATTTGTATGTCACGTTACAATGGGAGAGACCCCCAATAACTTGATGCAAAAATGAGCACAAAAAAACAAGGAAACTGTCTGAACAGAAGTCCGATCTACCTCGTAGGCCAAAGCTGGGATGCAAGGATCGTCAAGCTCTGAGGTCTGCCAATCAACTGTTTCTGACCGGTAGAGTCTGCAAATTGGGTAAGAAGGTCCCACAATTCCCGTTCTGCTTCTTTGCTTCGGGTAGGTTCTGCTCAGGGCAGCAATCACTAATGGAGAAAGTGGTGTCTTCCCCAAAGGAATGATCTCTCTTGTTACTAAGGCTCAAGCGCACTATGCTTTGTTCTTGCTGAAGGATGGTGCTGTCAACAGTTGCCAAAAGATTGCTCTTTGTTTCTCTGCTCAAGGTGATAAGTGCTTCCTTGCTCAGAAAATGCTCTTGCCCTTTATGATTTTCTGCCGCTAAGAGTGGTAAATGCTCTGGTGCTCAGAAAAATGCCTCTACTTCTCTGATTTGCCAACCCTTGTATCTTTGTCAACTGAGGTATTTATAGGCCACGACGCTCCGTGAAAAAGGCGCAACCCTGATGACGTGGGTCCCAGATATTTTGGGTTCCATTGACATGACCATTTTAAGTCAGACTGTGACTACGCACAACACGCTCGTTTGCGTGTTGTGCATGTGAAGAGCAGGCACATGTTGAGCGGGTTTCAGTTGCTTTCAGGCTATATTACACTCATTCGCGTTGTGTTGCGTGTATGAGCGTAATCCGGTATAAAAACAACAGGCCCAAAATTGTCTTACGCTCACTACGCAACTGTGCGTAACGAAGCGTAAATAATGTCTAATTTACGCTCACTACGTAGCCGCATGTAACGAAGCGTAAACAATGTCTAATTTACTCTCACTACGCAGCCACGCGTAACGAAGCATAAACAATGTCTAGCCTTAGTGATGAAAGACGCGATGATACGCACCGCCGCGTAACGAGCGTATTGACAAGTTATTCATGCACCACGAGAAAAAGTGTTGAACTGTTGTGCTTCTCTAGACTCTGCCTTCGACTATTTTGGAGCTTATTACGCTCATTACGCTGCCGTGCGTAATAGAGCGTAAACTTGTCCTTGAACAAAGCTGATGTGTGCGCTTGCTTGAATTGCGAATCTTTGCCTGAGGCCGACTCGTAATTTTCACGGTGTTTCAGAATCTACACATATGCAAGGGGAGCTTTTACTTAATCATCATTTATCATCCATGAGGCCACCAGAATAGGAAGAGTCTTTTGATATTTCTACCATAATATTTTCAAGCAACAAGGCTTTCCACTCCATCACCCTTAGATAGAAATGATAAAGGAAGATCTTATTCATCTAGTAATTTTTTGAGATTAAAAGAGGATACTTATTAAAATCCTTACCTAAAGATGATCTTTTTTGGTGAAAGCTCCTAAGATTTACCAAATTGTGAACTCCATGTTAAGGATTAAATGGTGCATGTCTAATCATTTGTTTGTTCAGAATGTATCATTTCAAGTACCTAAGGCCCTTATTGCAAATTTGAAGTACTCACCTTAGAGATCTCAAGTATTCAATGGAAGATTGGAACTAAAATAGGTGTTCATAATATCGTTTGGTAAGAAATGAGGTATATATATATATATGCTATTTTTTTGTTTTCAACTTGATTTTCATATATTAGTTTATGATTTTTTAAAGGATGATTTGTTGTCAGATAAATGATTGTTTGATATTTTGATATAATAAGATATCTTGCTTTGTCTTAAAAGTTGAATATGCATGCTTTTCCTGCCCTAATATTTTTATTCCTTATCATATTATTTCAAAAGGAGAAGACTATTGGATAAAACTATGAGATATTAGTCATTTATTACTAATGGCTTATTGACTCAAAGATAGCTTGTATGATCTTCAATGATAAAGTTTCATCTTTAGATATCAACTATAAGGCTTGTACCTTCTTATTTCTAATCTTATGTGTGAATAGATAAGGGGCATCACTTATTTAGTTTGACATGATCAATCCTATACTATTAATGCTAGGTTATGCGTAATTTTTAATTACTTGCTCTTCTTTGACAAGTATGTTTATATCTATAGCATACTCAAGTCCATGATCATTTACGACTCTACCTTCTCTCCTTTTTGATGATGTCCAACAAAATGAATATTTAGGTTGATCTAACATGATTGATATTATTATTATGATGTTACATGACTAATGTTATAAGTATAATTGAACATATATGTCTTGGTGCCTTGTGGATACTATTAATTCATTTTCTTAATTTTTAAGCATCACCAAAAAGGGGAAGATTGTTGACCTTTTGGATGTCAAAACCTTAAGAAAAATGGAGAATATAGAATGTTGTGGAGTGTGTTGCTTTTGTAGGTCATGAAGAAGAGCTCAAGAAATGACATGACATCTACAAAGAGGTATCAAAGTGGAGATAATAAGAACTTGATGGACATGAGTGAAGACTCAAGGAATGTAAGCTAAAATTAGATGTCAAAGTGAGGACTATAAGGACTCAAGAGATATTGAACAAGTATTTCATTAAAAATGTGGGAGCAAGGGCAAAGAAGAATAATACAACAAAATCAAGATGCTCCAAGGGTTGAGAAGAAGTCAAATCAACGAGATGAAGCTTCAGGAATCATAGTTCAAAATCTAAGAAGATGTCTTCCAAAAGTAGAAGATATCTTGGTTGAAGTAGAAAAATCCTAGAGAAGATGTTTCCTAAAAATAGGAGATGTTTTCATGAAGACATCTCATCAAATACATCTCCCATAAATAAGAGCCACCTCTCCTCAATGGAAGCCTAATGCAGAGAGATATCCCAAACTAGAAGAAGGTGTCTCCCCTAGCTATTAGTAGTTACATGAATTCTGATGTGCTTTCAGAAAATTCAAGGTTTTAAGAAGACTTTATTATCTTGGATTTTGTGAAAGCATTATGCATGCATTATCACTATTAAAGCAATCATTGTATACTGTACTTATGTACCTAATTTGTCATATCATTTACTTATGTATTATACTTCATTGTCATATCATCTATGTTGGTGTATTACATGCTATTGTACTATGTGTCAAAGTCAAGGATTTATAAATTAGTTAAATTATTTTCTTATGGTTGTGTTTCTTTTTTTATTTCCCCACTAGGGTTGATGTGCTTCTTACAAGAAAGCTTGTTAGGACCTAGCTGGGTTAAGTGGTTGGTGTAGCATCACAACACTATAAAACAAAGCTAATTTGTAAAGGTTGTGGGATCCTAAAAATCACATTCAAAGTTACTTGGGAGAGAAGTCAGCAAAGATATTTTGAATGTAACTACCTTTTTGAACCCTATAAAAAGGCTTCAGGGGAGGTCTCACTTAACACACTTTTGGGGGGGGGGGGGGGGGGGGAAACAATAAACACACTTTGAGCACTTGGAGCTCTCACTTGGAGACACACTTTGGCTCTTGGAAGAGCATTTGTAAAGAAGACATTATGAAGGATTTCTTGTAAGATGACTTGCTAAAGAAAAGATTTCAGCCTCTTTGTCATAGTCCTGTGAGTTATGCTTATTGTTTTTATTTTGTCTAAATTGTTTAGCTAGTCGTTTAGATAGTATCATCCTTGGAAAGTAATTTTGCGATCTTTAGATTGCTCTTATTCTTCTTGTTTCCTGATAGAAAATTTCTGTTAAAATTTTTCCATAGAAGTGCTTGTGTTTAAAAGCCTTAAGAGAATTTTAGTAGTAAATTTTATTATTGTGCAACGTATAAGAACTTCTATTGAGATTGTTGTAAGAGAGCCTCTACTTGTAGTCATGCAATTGAACAATTCAATAGTCAAGAGGGTTAAAAAAATATTTGGTATTTTGATGGGACCAGAATAGCTTCTTTTTATCTTTAAAGTGAATCTCCATGATATTTCAATCAGAAATTGTCAAGTCTTTTGAAGGTTCTGTTGAATGCAATTGTTGACATCCATTATCTAGCCAAAATGGAGTCTCGTATGTGATAGTTTAATAGGGTTGTCTTGAAGAAATTTCTTATTTGAGCCTTGGAAGTTTGAACAATTCGTAGATATTGAATTTGGGATAGCTTTATTACGATGTGTTTACTCGTATCATTTTACCTTGTTTAAATATTTGAGGTCTTAACACAAATCTACTTTCCTTTCTATCTATTTCCATTGAATCTTGCTCTATTTCTAGTTTTCTTATGGAACTATCTATTTCTCTGGGGAAAATTAGAGGTAGATTCACAGAGTTGTGCTCAAATGTTTTTACAAAATTTTATTTATTACAAGTAGGTATTATAAGGACCATGTAGACTAGGCAATTAAACAAAATAGGGACTCTCAAGAACTCACAGTACTTGGCAAAATTGGCTAAATCTCTTTAAGTAATTTGTAGTTTACACACAACATAATTGTTCCATTTTTCACAACCGCACACTACAATAGCACACAGACATACTCACATTAACTACTGAGTCTATTTGGAGGTATCTAGGCCTTGGTGTTTCCAAAGACCAGCAAGCACCTAAATCCTGTTTGAGGACACTCATTGGTGGTCGCATCCCAAATGATCGCCAACACGTACCAAATATAATCTAGGATCTCAATGAAAAAATATGTTAACCCATCTTTATTAATTGTGGTAGAGTGATTGTTGAACTATGCTTCTTGATGAGTACTATCTAACAAAATCATTTGTTCCTAAATTCTAGGATTTTGTTTATCTATTGAAAATTTGAAGTAGGCAAAATATGTGCCAGATAATGGAATTATATGTTGAATTGATGGGAACATTTTTCTTAAATCAAGTTCATCTTCTAAGGATTCTTTTACACATCCATATTTTAATAATTGATAAACACTACTTTCAACTTTTATATTTAAGTCCTTACAAAGGATAAATGGTACTAGATTGATATTATTATGGCTTTGGAATAACTTATTCTTTAAACATTCTTCTATTTTCTTAATCAAGTATGTTCCTTGGAATAATATAACATCTAGACATTTTGATTTGGAAATTAAATGTGTGTTAATCACACATACATAACTTCCTAAGAATTGAATTTTTAGTATCAATTATAAGGCAACATGGATTCTCTAAAATATTAATTGTTTCTTTTTTCCATGATTTAATTCTCTAGGATTTAAAAAGGTATATATTCTAAACTCCATTCAAAACTTTATACAAATTCAAGCCTTTTTTTTCTTTATAAAACATCATAGAACCATCCATGTTGTGATTTCTACAATATGCTAATCTGTATGGCTCCAAAGAAGAACTTCCACAAGAACCTTTTCTCTTATAAATACCTATGTATCTCATCTCTTTGATGTCTAGTTAAATTTATTATAGGAATTTACATTGAAAGACTTCTTATAGGCATAAGACATCAACATCCAAATCTTGTAGCTCTACTAAGATGCATGGATATCAATACTTATGATAGTCCAAGGCCCATGGTAGACATAGCAAATGTTGTCCTTCATTATATAGGGATATTTCTAGTACATTATATGTTTCCACTTTTATTCTAATTTTTAGGTTCTATCCCAAGCCATTTCTCTTCATGGGTATTATACACCTTGTTGGAATGACATGATGACATCCCATGTTATTCTACCATATGATTTAGTTGTAGGATGAATTGATATACACCTTCTTGACCATTTCTATTTACCAACTAATTCATTAATTGATTTTGGATCAGTAGAATCTAGCTACATTATTTAAATTCTTAATGATCTTTCTACCCCCCTTAAGACACTAACTTCGATACTGTAACTAATGACACACTATGGGTTAGTAATCTAAGACTTCTATTGAACCCCAAATTGCTCTAGTTTGTAACTTATTAAGCTTTACCTTTTATTTTTTAGAAATGTTTTACTTTATCAAAGATCATCAACTTTTAAAATAACTATCAATAAGTACTAATTACTTTATTAAGTTTTACTTATTGTAGATCATCATGGGATCAGTGGAAATCAACCCAAAACATATTGATCTTCATAGCTAGTATGACATAGATTGATAACATTGAATTTTTAGAGAAATTATCTCTTAAAAGAATTGAGATATCGAGTTGCATTGTTGGGGTGATCTAAATTGAGCATCAAAGAGAACAAATATGGTAATGCAATTCGATGCTCTACAATAAATTGACATCAAATTCTTCAATGCAAATCAAGTCCTAAAATAATGTTTTTCCTAATTTTAGTTATGCCTTCTTTAGTATAAATGAAGAAGTTCAATAATTAATAAGGACTTTTTACCAAAATCAAAAGAAATCCATGCCAAATTAAACCCCTTATTAAGTACTTGTATTGAAAGTTATTTAGGAAGATTGTTGGTATTTTGTGGCAATCAACAACCATTTGATGTTTTATGAGGCTATGAAGTTGCTACATTATAAAGATAGTAGAGCAAGGTCACACATTAGGTGACATCTCCTTTGTAATCTTCTAACATTTATGATGATTTTATATGTTTTCAATATGGTTTAATCATTTTTATCCACCTTTGAACTTAAGATTAGTGAAACACCACCAAAATTCATCATGTAACTTTTATTTTTGCAACTTGGATCAAGGACTCATTGTAAATGTAGGATATGTAGTACAAGAGCTACAATCTTGCATACTTCAACTTTTTGGAGCCAAAAATGGTTTAAAACTTCTTATTTCCTTGTTTCCCAAGTAGAAAAGGGTACCAAAACTTCATATTTTGAGTTGAAAACATGAAACATGCCTTTGGAATCACTAAAAATGATATTTTCATGGGTTTTTAGCCCCAACTACATTGGAGCCATTTTTAGTAGTCATAGTAACTACACTTTCAATAGTCATAGAAGCTATCATAGTCACCATCAAGACTCAATAGAAGTGCAACATTGGGATTGTTGGAATTTCCATTTTTCCAATAATAACTATCATAGTCATCCCAAGTTAGCAATGACTAGTGTAGATAAGATGCTTCACCAAGCACAATACTTTCCTATAGATTCCACCATTTCCATAGTTTCCAATTTTTTGCACATTTTCCATTACTTTTGCCATTTTTCATCAACTCAGTATAGTCCACCAATGCTAGCATAGTAGAAATATTGTTAGTGTAGTCACAAAACTCCATTTACTATTTATGGTAAATGGATGGGTTTTATGGTTGTAGCACATTCCAAACTTAATGTAAAAGGCAACTATGCTAATAGTGGATGACCATTGACCACTACCATTGTAGGCAAAGCACTACCAACTACATGGGTAGTAGAAACCATTGTAAATCCATAATCAATGCCAATTTAGTAGTAATCAATGGCAATCCCAAAAATGGAAAACTTACCCTATAAATACGCAATGCAAATACCATTTTATAGTTTCAAACTCTTGGCATTTCAAACATTGTTGGCATTCCAATGCTCTTCATCACTCTAAGTGCTTGGCATTGGCACAACCATTGATAATAATACCACTTTCCCATTTTTAGTAACCACTTCCATCATCCATGAAACCTATCTACAATCCAACTACACTTCCAGTAGTAGAAAGGGGGACCACACTAGGTATAGAAACCCCCATGTAATTTCCATTACACCAAAAGTGTAAATTCAATCCCATTCCCACATTGTAGATTTGGTGAAAATTGACAAAAAGTTGTAGTAGGCCAAAATTGGAAAGAAACTAGATCATGGAGGCAGCCTTCTCCAATAGACTTTAAGCTTTGACATGCAACTTCAGGTGCCCTTGGCATGAACTTCTACATTGTGAATCCAATTCTTTTATATTCTTTTATAAATTTCATTATTCATGCTATCCAAGTTTTGGTTTTCATTTTGGTTTCCATACTTATTTCAATAACTACGATTCCATTCCAATCTATGTTTTTATTAGAACATTTTTATTTAGGTTTCCCTTTTCAATAGGTCATTTCCATTTATTTTTTCATTTTTAGTAGGACAATTTTATCTATGTTTCTAATCTTTCTCATAATTCCAAAACCATTTCTATTTTACATTCTATAAGTCCTTGTGTGCTTAACAAGATCGTCTAGAGCACCATGAGTCCCATTTTTCTGACATCCTTGGGATTCAAGATCAAGATTTTTTTAGCACTCAAGTATTTCAATTTTCCCATTTTGGCAATTGAGATTTCTAGCACCAAAATTTTTCTAGTGCTAGAAGGAGGCCTTTGCCCAAATTCTTGGTCATAAATCCATTTCAGGAATTTTCTCCAAGACCAAGCCTTTCTGTAGTAGTGGTAGTGGAGTTGGGTTTCTTTGCAAATTTTCTATCTACTAAAACACCCATTCCATTGGATTTTACTACAAATTTTTTGTCTACTAAAACATCCATTCTATTGGATTTTGTTACAAATTTCTTATCTACTAGAACATCCATTTTTTTTTGATTTTGCTACAAATTTTCCATCTACTACAACATCCTTTTTATTGGGTTTTCTGCAAATTTTTCATCTACTGCAATATCCATTCTATTAGGTTTTGCTACAAATTTCCTATCTACTACAACATTCATTCTTATGGTTTTTGCTATAAATTTCTCATGTACTGTAACACCCATTCCATTCAACAACATTCCATTCAACATCATTCCATTTGATGTCATTTTAATTTATGTCATTCCATCCAACATCATTCCTACTATGACACCCATTTTTGTCCAATAGGTAGACCTCTTTTACTTTTCCTATTTCCACCATTTAGTAGCTATTTTTCATTGTCTTTCTATTTTTGGTTTACTACATTAGTAGATTTCCCTACATACTACATTTTTTCCAAAAATAGTAAAAATACAAAAAAAATCAAATTTCAACATGTCATTCCAACAATAAACAAAGCTTCCTTTTACATTCACTAATAATGAGTTTAGAAAACAAGCAATGAGGACATACAATCCAAAGAACCCTAGTATCATTGAGTGTAGGTAGTCCTTGAGGCTTAGGGGGTGAATACCTAATTTTTTGGCCATAAATAAAGATTGCTACAACTAGATTTATGTCAAAATGTATGCTGGCATGCTAATTCCATGTGTGGATGCAAAATTTAAAAGGAAGTTTTAGCTCATACATTAGGATGGGAAGGAGTACATCCCTTTTCCATATGCCCATATACCCCTCAACATTACTTATGTTGGCATCCTAGCTCAACTGATTCAAATGGATGAAGACAATGAAAAGCATAGCTTGGAGGGACAACAGGAAGAGGAGGATAAGTTTAGGATAGAATCCGAGCCTAAAAACATCCTAGATGGGTTGTTGCAACAAGAAACCCTCAAGTCCATAGTGCCTTCTTCTACCCCCTTTGTTTTCTCTATCGGCCAAGTGCCATCATCCTCTACCCCTTCCTACCTGATGATGGTCAATCCCACACCAGTCATTTCGACATACCAAACAGAATTGGTGTCATAGTTAACCACATTCCACTTCTCCATGTCATTCACCATCCAACCATGATTCATATGCCCTTCATTAGTGGTTGTCACTACCACCAACCCGTTGATGACTTAAGTGGTGTCCACCATGGGACCCCAAGTAACCTATGGATCATGCACCCCTTTTGTTCCATTTGTGTCCTAGTTACTAACATAAATAGACTTCTCCTTATTTGGTCCACTATACCATAGCCTATTGCAATGCCACAAACCTCACAACTTCCTCCTCAACCATCAACACAAGCAACATAGCCCATGAGAATGCCCCAAGGCTTAGATCAACCTTTCCAAATGATATAAGACCTTAACAAAGAGCTATGAAAACTTAAAGCCAATATAGCTTAGATGGTCAAGGTTCTTAATTTCTATCAAGATGACCTTATGAGCCCTAAAGTACCTGAAATAACCTTTCCTATAGGTTTTCCCATAGCAAACTTTACCAAATACAATGGGATCCAAATGCATGCTTGATCATGTTGTTTTCTAAGTGCCTCTTCTTACAACCTTTGCCTCAAATGATACTAAGGATTTTCCCCATGTCCCTTAATGGTAGAGCTCTAGACTAGTATTAAACCTTGCCTAAGGGTTCCATCTCTTCCCTTGAAAACTTAATCAATTAATTTGTCAACTACTTCAAATACAACTTGAAGCTAAATGTCACATTGGATTAACTAATGAAGGTGAAGGGCCACTTGAACTGGACAAAAGGTTCATTCATAGGTGGAATTCAATGTTTAACAAGATTCTAGAGGTAATCTCTAAAACTCAGCTCTTTTCCATCTACAAGGGAGTAGTAAATGACTTTATTAAGTTAAATCTTTTCTACCTAGAACCCCAATCACTATTCCAAGCCTTCTCACAAACTAAGAACATTGAGAGGGAAACTAAGGCAAGAAACAAACTAGCTTCTGTGACATATAAAAATCAACATGTGAAGAGGGACAACAATAAAGCCAAATAAGAACACATAATTATGGCTACAATAGCAAAAGAGACAAAACAAGAAGAGAGGATGGGATCACTATCACACAACACATCTTCTAGCTTGTACCAACCATCTACTTTCTACATCGCAAATCAACTAAGACCATACTTTGGCACAAATATAGTTGTAAGTATGCAAGGTTTCCTTTAAATTTCTCTAAACTATTAGAAGAATTTCTTAGAAACAACTATGTACAACATAAGCAACTATCTAAAGAGTCTTGTAAGAGGCACAATCATCTTTGTGACATAGCTAGAGACCCAAAAATAACTACCAAAGATGATTCAAAGCTATTGAAGTACTAGAGACTAGATAGGTACTACCATGATTATCAATTGGTTGTTAATGACACTAATTTTTTCCTATCATTAAATGGTTTCCTCCAAAATATGATTGATCATGGAGAGTTGGTACAAAAGGAGCCCAACTCTCCATGAACCAACAACAACTCTTACACTATAGTCTCATTCATAGAATCCAAATGGTATAACCCTCCTAGGGAACTATTTGTCATCAGAGTGCCACAACAATCCCAAAATGCAAATCTTAGAGAGCCATTTATCATATGGGTACCACCCCCTCTATCCCCTAAGAAGCCTTTCATCATAAAGGTTCCACCTTTAATGAATTTAACATGATAATGTGATCATCAAGTTGCTAATCCTCCAAAGCCTAAATAAAAATTTATTATTCAAGTCCCTTTACCTTTAATAATCCTATAACAACCAATGACCAAATCCCAACTATAGTGGCTTGCAACACAAAGGTTAGGAAGAAACCATTGTCACAACAGTGACGAAATTAACCTATCATCAAACCTACAATGAAGTTCCTTGGAAGTAACCAATGATAAAATGCTTCAAAATGACCTATGCCATGATCAACTACATCAATGGACAAGGGGCCCAAGGTAGATACATCGCAACCCAAGCCACAAATCCAAGGAAGGATGGAGGAGGTTAGAACCATTAAGGCAAAAACATTACATGCTAAGTAGAAGAGCTTCTTAGCAACAATGGACCAAGCCAAAAAATCCATTAAGTAAAAGAATATGTCATTGAACTTTTATGACCTAGCCATGACCTCTACTACTCATAGAGATGCAGTAGCTCAAGTGTTAACCTCTATCCCTCTGAGCAAAGACATGCCTACCAATAGAGGATTGATTCACACTATCATGGAGCAAGCTTCACTTAGGGAAAATCAAAATCAATAAATGCTCAACTTTCATGATAGTGAAGTGAAAAAATTCACTCTCAAAATGGATAGGTTCTATCTACTTCCCTCTTTGTCACCATATGTGTTGGAAGATACAAGGTCCATCATGTTTAGTTAGATGATGGGGAAGCCACAAATGTGGTATAGTATTCTATCATTGACAAGTTAGGCTTAACTAAGAACATCCAAGAGACCACTACCTCAACAATTAAGTGATTTAATGACTCATAGATAGTAGTGTGAGGTTTCATCTCCTTGGATTTAGTAGCCAAAGAGCAATTTCCCACATCTACCAACTTTCTAGTGGTTGAAGAAACACCTAGTTTCAACTTGATCGTATAAAGGTCATGGTTAGTACAACTTAGGGTAGTTTCATCCCCTATACATCAAGAGATTCACTTGCCTTATTAGGGAGGAAAAATTTACATTCATGGGGATAACATGTTGCTACCTTTAGTTAACTATGTTAACATTGACTGAGGTTCAGAGGTAAAGTTTTAGTAGGAAACTTTCAATACTCAAACTTGGGCCAATGATAAGGAAAACAACAATATTAATAACACCAATATTGTGACACAAAATGACCAATGAAACTACATGTAGATGTCCATGCTACATAAGAGGTATGGTAAGCATAGGATCATGCCAAAATGATTCTTTGATCTATCAAATATAAAACAACAAATTCCCAACAAATACCTCATCTTCTCTATAGTTAAAGATCGTCTATTGACTTTGATGGCATTATAAAATGTTTTACTATTGATTTTACCCTTATACACTCTCTTGAGATCATCTCATACTTACTAGATATTGTATGAATTATAGCTCACTAAGGCCTAAAACTGGCACTATGACTTGCTAAGGCCTAAAACTAGCATGATGGCCCACCAAGGCGTAAACCTGGCAACCCCATAACCTACCATGGTTTTAAATTGGCAAATACTATATGGTACATCATGGCCTAAATCTGGAAAAATCCCCTTATAACTTGCCCTCACCTTAGTCTACGACCTTGTTTCCTAACTATAACATTTTATTGCATAGTAATCAAGTTTAGGCCAACATAGACTTTAAGTATAAATTACAACATAGAACCATAACATAAGCAGAACCATAACATTGGAACATTAAAATAGAATTAAAACTTAAAATTTAAAAGTTACAATTAAAAATTAGAATGTCGATAACATCATGGCAGTGGCCACATAATGTGGCAAAAATGTTCAAACAAATAAAATGTTCAAAGAATAAACTATTTGGCTAACACTCATCATAAATCATCATCAAAATAAAATCATATAAAATCAAATTGAAACAAACCATAATGAGAAGTAACTAAGGAAACTAAGGAGCATTTGGTGGAGGAGGTGAATGATCATCTCCACTCTTACCATTAGGGGTTATCTTCTTCACCATGGTGATGGAAAAAGGTCTTGAAACGTAGAAAATCCTTGGTTCTTGGTAGTCCTACACTAACTACACTGGAACTAGTACAAGAATGATGAGTACAATGCTAGTAGTAGTTCAAAAATAGTTCCTACTACATTGAGTAGGGTAGTAAGCTAAAACAATGGTAGAAAAGCTCCAACTTGAGTACAAAGGTAAGGAATAATATAAGTGGTAGTGACTTTACATAAATTTTACTACTTAAACCTAGGCACCCGACCCAAAATCCTAGTTTCCTTTTGACAACTCCACTTTACTTAAGATCAAAAATGGAAACTAGGACTATGCTAAGGTTATGTCAGTATTTTTCATAGAACTTGCTAATTATGAATAGGCCCCACACTAGATGCTCCAAGAATGGCAAAAAAGACATGACTATGTAGGGAGTAGTCAACCTCCTAGCTGGAATATGCTTAAGTTAACATACCTAGAATTCATAGAACTACTAACACCTCTATCCTACCTCCCTAAACCCTAGTTTGTGTGTCCTAAAACCCTAGGATATGGCCAAGAATATCATGTTTTGGAAAAATATCAAGACTACACTAAAAAGGAATTAATAACTACACTAGACCAGCATAGTCTAGACTATTGCCAATGTAGTCCAAAATGGAATAGACTTTCACAAGTTCATTTAGCCTCCATTTGACTCCAAATAAACACACCATCTTACCTAACCCTAGTTCCCTTTGTAACCCTGAGACATTATCGATTGTAGTAGATTATGCCTCTTTTTCCTTCTTCCCCATGACTACACTAGGGAAACAAGGGACTATTATAGGCTAGTGTAGTCCCAAGGTTCTAGGGCTAGTAGGCACCATATAGGTCATTACACACCTTCAACACTACCTTTTTAAGCCTCCAAACCTCTCTAAGATGCCTTATGACCAGAAACTATGAGTTACTTGAACAGAAAACCTCATGAAAATTAGTAAAACTATGTTCCCACATCGGACTATCCTAAGGACCAAGAGGACTACACTAGGCTAGCATAGTCCCAGTAACTACCTAGTGTAGTCCATTTCAAATCCAAAAACCCATTATGTGTGAACATTAACTCAACTTCCAACAATGTCCAAGCACCAAACTAGGTCAAACCTTGCCACTTATTACATTTTTTAGGATGACGTTGAAGGGGGAGTTGGGACTATGCTGGGCTAGTGTAGTCCCTCCCCAAGGCCCAATGTAGTCCCATTAAGACTATCAAAACACATCAAGAAGCATGAAAATTAATTTCAGGAAGCCCTAAAATCCTAGCTTAAGCTTTCATAGTCAAGAAACCTAGTTTCCTTTATAGTTTGACATCCATCACATGGACTACATTGATGGAAAAAGGAGGACTACCCTGGGCTAGTGTAGTTTATGCTTGAGCCCAGCATATTTCCATCTCAAGTTGCCAAAACCCATCAGATACCATGAAAATTGACCTCTAGAAAACCAAATAACTCCATTTAGAGTTGTCTCATAATTAATTCTATAATTTTTCATCATTTTAGCCACTACAAAATTATACTACACTAGAGGAGATGAGGACTATGCTAGGCCAACATAGTCTCCTCAAAAAATTATAAAAAGTATCAAAATCCATCCAAGTTGACAACTAAAAATCCTAGAATTTCATTTTGAGTTTCCTAACCATAGAACTTGTAATTTTTCAATATTTTTGACCTTCCAAAATGGGACTACATTGAAGGAGGTGAGGACTACATAAGGCCAACATAGTTCCTCTCTAAGGCTAATGTAGTCCTTTAAAAATAACTAAAACCTTATTAAAATAATTTGCACTACTATAACAAAAACCCCAAAAAACTTTCCCAAGTCCATGTGTCTTCAAAAATTTTGTTTCCTCATCATTTTTGATCACTTCTACCTTGACAAAGCTAAGGTAGGATGGGGACTACACATGGCCAGCATAGTCCCTCTCTAGGCCCAACATAGTCCATGAAAAACTAGATAAAATTGCTTAATATTGATGTAGATTTGATGCTGGTAAATCCTAAAACCTTACATAAGCCTTTTAGGCTTCAAAAATTGACATTTTCTATCTCCAATCTCCATCTAGCCTAAAAGGCTAGATGGAGATTGGAGATATGCTAGGCCAATGTAGGCCCCACCAAGGCCCAATTTAGTCCCCCAAAATTGGAAGGAAACTTGCCAAAATTCACTTTAAGTTCATTGCCAAAAATTCCTAGAACCTTGCTAGAACCTCTATTGACCATGGAAACTTCTACAAACCATTCCAAGATTGGACTACACTAATGTGAAGTATGAACTATGTTGAGCTAGTGTAGTCTAAGTTCAAGCCTAGCATAGTCCACATCTTGACTTCTAAACCAATCTAGATTCAAGTAAGAAAACTCCCTTTCTCAACTACAAAAATTTACTAGGACACATTGAGAACATCATACCTTTATACTAAGCCAAGATTCAACATTTTTGGGCTACTAAATCATGACTGCCTAGAGAGGAGACTAGGACTATGCTAGGCCATCATAGTCCCTTTCAAAACCTAGTGTAGTCATGGGGGCCCTGGCACAAATATTTCAATTTTTTCCATTTTATTAATTGCATAACACCTATACCTTGGGTAGTTTCCAGTGATAAATCTCTAAACTAGTTTTGCCATAACCACAACTTAGCCAATATGCTTCATACCGAGGCAAGGTATCAACTGCATTGTAGATTATCTATCCTTGCTCATTTGTGACTATGTTGTGTGTGTAGATGGTGATCATAAAAATAATGGACTAGACTTGGAGGAAGCACTGAGGATGAACTAGAACTAGAGCATTTATGAAAGGAGCAAGTTTCGTGGCATGGATATGGATAAACAATGGAAGGCACAATCTCAACATTAGTGGCAACATGCTCCATCTTCTTTCTCTCTCTCTTTTTCTCTTCAAAATACCAAATTAAGGCTTGGATGTCATTTATGTACATGTTTTCACCACAATGGTCATGAACACTAATTTTGTAATATGCTTATTGATCCCATTCCATCATCAATTTTCAATTAGTCAATAATCCCATACCTTCCCAATATTTTGTAAGGAACTCAAGGACGAGTTTTCATTCAGCCGTGGGGATATGATGAGAGTGGTTACACTAGCAGTTATCCTAATTATTAGAGTAGTTACTCTAGCAGTTACTCTAGTAGTTACTCTAATTACTTGAGTGGTTACTCTAGTAGTTATTCTAATTATTAGATTGGTTACTCTCGCGGTTACTTTAGCAGTTATTCTAATTGTTAGAGTGGTTACTCTAGTGATTACTCTAGTAGTTATTCTAATTTTTAGAGTGGTTACTCTCTTGGTTACTTTAGCAATTATTCTAATTATTAGAGCAGTTACTCTAATTATTAGAGTAGTTTCTCCCAAGCCTATAAATATAGTGCCTAGGCACACAATTGGAAAGAAGCCTTTTAGCACTCAAGTAGTGAAACTCTTGTAGTCTGTTTGAAAGTTAGAGTATTTTCCAAGTGCCAATGTGGATGGATTTTTATTTGAGCATTGTGTACCTAAGCATACCTTGTGTTCGGCAATAAAGATGAGCTCTTCGATTCATCCTTGCAGCACTTGAGATTTTTTTCTTACACATTTATTTTATTTTATTTTCTTATTAACTTATTTTATTTTATTTTATTTTATGCAATTTACATTTATGTTATTAGCATAGCAATTCATTTTGATCAATTAAGCAAATTGTTAAATTACATAAGCACAACCACTTCGAGCATGCGTGTAACCATTGGTAACCTAGTAACAATTAGCATTTGGTAATCCAAGAAGTGTTGCACTAGTTTAGGATGTGTATGGTAAGTGGGAATGGATGCTAGTGTTAGGGTTATTTAGAACTTAGTTAATGAGTAGTTAATTTAGATTAGTCACTTAGTTACCTCACTCCTACCCTACTAGTGTAGGACATAAAAACATAAAATCTATAAAAATCATATGCCTCAAGCTTACATAATCATATAATCGTGACATATAGGTAAGCTTGGGAAGATAATGATCAACCAACCTATTCTTGTTCCATAAGGATGCAGAGGCACTTAGTCCTTGGAATTTGACCAAATTGTCCGTGAAATGCTCATATTTGTATGGTTGAGCATAGGGGTACCTCACCGCTCATCATTGGCACTATTGCCAAGGACTTAGTTGTTTGTGCACTAACTAGAACTTAGGAAATCATTCACATAATTGGAATGAATCATTAGGGTTGGTTTAGAAAATAATAAATAAGAATACATTACACACTGAACAAACATGTATCTTTCTTCATACGAAAGCGCCTCAGCGCCTAGGTCTGAAACAAGAAACGATCAGTGGTGTAATAGACATGACATTGATCCACCAGTCCCTCAACAAGTTTGAGTGGTATATATTCATCTTGATGAGTATATACTAGAATTCACCTTTATCCTCCATCAACATAAATAACTGCATTGGCAAGACTTAGAAGATAACATAGTGTTACCTCTTGATCATTCAGTGCTGAGCATGCTTCTTCATGCTCTCACACGAATTGGCATGCCACACTTATATGTAGAATACATTGTGTAAGATCATGACTTAAGAGAGTATCATCCCATAGAGGCACAATGTCAAAGGGACTTGCAACAGGAGAGACATCATAAGTCTTTGAAGGGTAACTGGTCCCAAGATACCCCACATGTCTTAAGTGAAAATGAGGGAGGTGAACCTACCTTAGGCAATAGGCCACATAACAATGTTTATTCCCTTATCTTTGGCCAAGGGGTTGTGTATTAGAACCTTCATTTCACTATTCATAACCCAATTTCTGATACCCATAGGCATAAAGGATTCGAAAAAGGGACATGAACTCATGATAAAGGTGGACTTCTGATCACAATCACGATAGGGGCCAAGACCATAGAAGAGAAGGTAGTAGATAGAATCATGGTGATGGTTATCATTCTTCTTCACATTCATCATCTCCTTCACCCTCTGCTTCAATATTTGGATGCAGTTATAAAGAAAATGATCATGGGGATAAAGGTAGGCAAAGTGGAAGTCATAGATGAAACAGTCAGGAAAGGGGATCAGGGCACTCTAGAGAGTCACAACATAGAAGAAAGAAGAGTAGGGAACAACATAGGCATCATAGATGCCATGGATGAAACAATCATGATAAACCCCTTCTTGCTACTCAAATTATGTTAGACATAACTGAGGCTTTTAGAATTCCAACAAGGCATCATAAAGATAGTAGGATCAAGAGATTAGATATGAACAACATCCCATGATTTGAAGGGGGATATAAAGCTGATCCTTAAAATCATTTACAAGAATTCTATGATGCGTGTGCCTTACAAAACATAGAGAATAAATGGAAAAAACTTAAGTTGTTCACACAAACATTAGTTAAAGAAGTGAAAAGATAGTACCAATCTTTAGAACTGGAATCCATTCATAGGTGGAGTACTACGTTAGAACTATTTAATAACAAGTACAAAACATACTCTTGAGTGTCTAACTTGTGAAAGCAAATTCAAGGTTGGAAATAAGGAGGACATGAACCCTTGGATGATACCATGGGTCGATACTATGCACTATTACATTGTTGTCCTAGCCATGGTTATTCACAAAGGGATCAAATATGCCATCTCATGGATGGGATTAGGCATGAAAGGAGAAGAACCCTTGGGACATATGCCCAAGGGAAACTATCCAAGCTTAGGTATCATCAAATTCAAAGACTATTGGAGCAAGTTGCTAAGGAAGAAGGTGAGCTATGGAAGAGAGAAAGTGTGGAAGAGTATAACCAAGATCCTTCCCTTTGGAAGAGGGGAGTAAGATTTTGTAAGGATGAAGAAGAGTCAACACTCAAAGAGATGATGAATAGGAAAATTTTCCTATCTAAAAGATGACATCAGAAGTTCAGAAAAGGTGGACCAAATGTGGGATCCCCTAGATAATAGATTTCAAACTATTCTTAAAATGAGGAGTCTAGAGAGCAACGTAGTGAGAAAAGAAAAAAGAAAGAGGTTGAACATGCATGTAGCAAGGGTAAGGGAAAAGTTTCCATCAATGAAGAGGTTGTGGATTAGGAAATAGACAATGATAGTGGATTTGAGATATGTCAATATGAACATCCTAAGGGATGTTGCACTGTAATTGCACATCTGTAGGAGTCTAGGGTATATGCACTCAACCCATGATTAAATAAAAGGAAAACACCCTGAAGGTTGCCTTATGCTCAAGGTAACCCAAGGCAGTTCCACCAACCCTTAACATATTATCCCAGTGGAACTCTGCCACAACCAATTGAGCAATATTAGTAGTGTCAACACTCACAATCATGGGGAATACCACCACCAAGGCAAAAAAATCATTATTAACAACTTGACCCATATGAATATTACATGCAACAGCCAATCCCCCATGTGAGTCCATTGGTCACATCATTCCTCAACCTCACTACTAAGCTCGCAAGTATTATGGGACTCCCTCTTCTAAGGGTGATATCATACAAGCATATGATCCTTCTCATCTGGTTGCATCTCTTCCACCAATAGCTCTACTACCACCTGCTTCGTCCATGCAAGGTGAAATCCCTACCCAAATATAACAACATAATGGCACAAGGGCTATTAACTCTCAACCTACTATTGGTTCCAATAGCCACATGAAGAAAAGACATTTCTTTAGAACCAACAATCCAACCAAGCCCTTGCAATCACAAGTAGCTGATTCCTTAGATACCTTAGTATTCATTAAAACTTTGGAGCCTCCTTCAACTCAACCATTTCACTCAATGCATACGGTCACACTAACACATGCCATCACCAATTGGATTAAAGTTGGCCATCTTCCCAAGAAAGTTTTTGATCTTGGAAGTCCTCTGATATACTTACAAATCACTAGAAATGAACCATACAAGGCTCTTTTGGATTTAGATTTTGGTGTCAACTTGATTTCTCAAGAAATGTACAAGGCTTAGAACCTACCTCCATTGAAAAAGAGTAACATTCATCTAGATTTTCCTGACCAACCCATCACTATTTCATTGGGACTAGTGGAGGACATTGTTACCACTATGTGTGGGTGGTCGTACCCAACTAATTTCCTAGCGATTCAGGTGAACAACAATAAGGGGAACTTTCCAATCATAATGGGAAGATCATGGTTGAGCACCATCAATGCATGCCTAGGAATCCGTGATCTTTCCCTAGAAATAGAAATATCAAAGGAAAATACATTTGAAAATATTAAAAAGAAGAAAGTTTCGTGCATCCCATATAGTGACACAGGGTGTAATTTCATGCATAGGTCATGGTTTGTGCAAAGTTTAGCATTTCCTACATGCAATCAATGTGCACAAGTGATTAACATACAAAGATGCATGTATGCAATAGCCACATGATAGGAAGACACTGAGTGGTTGACAGCTAATCAAGAAAGTAGTTCACTAATTTGCATGGAACCAATACTTATGCTTACATCGATAGCATAGACGCATTAAAGTAATTCCACTTCCAACTTACAAGTCTTAACCTTGAAAATATCAACTAGGGAAGTTGGAAATCCCTAATAAATTTAAGTAGGAGCCGCTTGAGCTAAACCATTTCTCACTGGTATGGAATACACATTCCTTAAAAATAGAAAATCAATAATTATCAATGCTAAGCATGCTCCTCAATAGAAAGAAGAATTGCTGAAGGTAATATATAAATGGTTGAAAGCCTTCGCTTAGTCATATCCTAAATTAACTATAATAGATTCTAGGATATTCCAACATAGAATTTACACTAACCCCTCCATGAAGCCTCGAAGACAATCACAGAGGAAATTGAACACTAAGTTGAAGATAGTAGTTAAGGAAGAAATTGAATAGCTTCTCAAGGCTAGGTTCATATACCACATTGCTAATAGCGAATAGGTTAGCCCCTTAGTTATTATTCCTATAATGGGAGGCAAATGGAGGGTGTGCATAGATTTTAGGAAACTAAATATGGAAACATTCAAAGATCATTTTCCATCGTCATTTGTTCACCAAGTCTTAGACACCATTGTAGAGCATCGCTATTATAGTTTTCTGGATGGATATAGCGGATATAACCAAATACAAATAGCCCTAGAAGACCAAGCCAAGACTATGTTCACTAGTCCTTGGGGAACGTTCACATACAAACAGATGTCATTTGGCTTGTGCAATGCCCCTGCAACATTTCAACAACTATTTCTAAGCATATTCCAACAACAAATAGGGAATGGCGTGGAGGTCTTTATGGACAAATTCTCCACTTATGGAGCAAACTTTGATCAAGACTTAGACCGGTTGGAGTAAGTGTTATAAAGATGTGTAGAAATCAATT
Source organism: Gnetum montanum (assembly GCA_015680685.1). NCBI lineage: Eukaryota > Viridiplantae > Streptophyta > Gnetopsida > Gnetales > Gnetaceae > Gnetum > Gnetum montanum. The sequence goes on from MNCI01020044.1 coordinate 1,346,676, forward strand.
TGAGGCTCAACTAGCAGAAAATCCATTTAATGGTCTAAGAAGGTGTAGTACTCGAGAAAAAACTCTCACACATAGGGATAGAGGTAGACCCTGAGAAAATCAAAATTATCCAAGGAATTACCCATCAACAAGAAACTATCAAAGATATTCAGTCATTCCTTGGACATACTAGCTACTATAGGAGATTCATTGAGAAATTTTTAAAAGTTTCCAAACCATTGATGGAATTAACAAAAAAGGACATACCTTTTGAGTGGACCAGTGAATGCGAGTTAGCTTTCCAAACTCTGAAATAGAAGCTAGTAGAAACACCCATTCTACAAGCTCCTAACTAGTCCAAACCATTTGATATCATGATTGATGCATTCAACTATGGTTTAGGAGCTGTACTTACACAGTTAGATGACCAGAAGTGTCGTTATTACATCCACTATGCAAGTAGAAGTATTGCTAGTACACAACTTAACTACACTACCACAAAGAAAGAATTAATGACAGTAGTGTTTGCATTAGAAAAGTTTAGACACTATGTATTGGGATATAAAGTATATATACATATAGATCATAGTGTAATCTGATTCCTCATAAATAAGCCAATGGTAAGCCCTCATATCATATGATGGCTTGTAATCTTACAAGAGTTCAATTTAACGATGATTGATCACAAAGGCATCAAGAATGTAGTTGTTGATCATTTATGTCAGTTGCAATGGAATAAAAAAGAGGATGAGTATCCAATTTTTGATCATTTTCATGATGAATTCATCTTTGCTAGTGTAGTGAATAATCAATCACCCATGGAGACAAATTGGTATAGTAGCATTCTTAACTATCTTCTCATCCAACAAACACCACAAGAGTTAAACCTTAAGAAGAAGAAATTGTTTCTTTATCGAGCCAAGTACTTTATGGAGATCAATGGGAAACTTTACAAAGTGTGTCCCGATGCCTTGGTTCGATGGTGTGTTCCCAATATAGATCAACTACAAGCTCTCCAAGATGCTCATGGGGGTCCTTGTGGGGGTCATTAGAGACAAATGACCATCAAGATCCTACTTGCAGGATATTATTGGCCTACATTATTTTGGGATGCTCATAATTTCATCCAATCTTGTTAGCATTGTCAACATGATGGGGGAATGAATGCTAGAATGAAGGGTCCACAATCATAGATTCAATCATTAGAACCCTTTGACATTTCAGGAATTTATTTTACGAGGCTAATTACACCAATGTCTAATGGAAAATCTTATATTATTGTTGTCATTGATTACCTAAGAAAATGGGCTGAAGAAGCTACTGTTAAAGATTGTACATCATCTATAGCTACATGATTTGTTCAACAACAAACCATAAATAGGTTTGGTGTGCCACATGCACTTATTTTAAATAATGGTACATACTTCACAGGTGCAACTTTTTGAAAATTAATGCAACGCTAAGGGGTTGAGCATAAATTGACTATACCATACCAACCCTAAGTGAACGGTCAATGCGAAGTCACCAACAAGGAGATTATGAAGATATTAACAAGAACCATTAGCAAGTTTAAGTGAGATTGGAGCACTAAATTGAATGATGCTCTTTCAGAATACTACTCCACATGAAAACTCCCTACAGGCTACTCTCCCTATGAGTTAGTGTACGGTAAATTACCAATGCTTCCCATTCAAACTGAGCTCTGTACACTATCCATGACATGTGACTTCAACCTTGACCTTGATCTAGAATAGAAAAAATAGTTAGTAACCCTTAAATTTCTAGATGAAAACTAATTAGCTACCTTGTCATCTAATGAATTACACAAGGCCTTAAATAAACAATGTCATGACCTAAGCATTATGAAAGTTAAATATTAGCTAGGAGATAAGTTTCTCTACTAGAATTCTACACATGTGCCACAACGTACTAAATTTTAAACATTGTGGGAAAGACCTTATATTATTTATGAAAATTTTCCTTTAGGGGCCATGACAATATACAAACCTGAGAGCCCAGATAAGAAACTTTTGGTCAATGTGCAACAAACCAAACCTTTCTAGGAGCTTAGGACAGCCAGTACACATGCTAACTCTCTTGATGGACAAACCTACTCACTATTTTAGATCTCCTCCTTCCAACTTAGTCATGTGGGAGATGGTCACCTATGCTAACAATTCTAGGTCCTCAATTCTTTTTGAATTTTTGTTTTACACATTTTTTGTTTTAGACATTATTTCAAATTTTCTTATTTTTGTTTTACACCATTGTTCATGTTTTTACTATTTCTTTAATTACTTCATTTACTTTTATTCATCATCCAATAAGTGCTCATAATGGTGGATTGAATTGTATCATATTGATTGCTAATGTTTGGTTTTTACCTTTGAATTATGATGTTGATATTAAGGTATGGTTATTTTGGTAAAATAGGCAATGAGTCCATGCCATCCACTCATCCATACAACTCTATGGTCTCCTTTGGCTTGGAACTATACAGTTCACTTTTTCTAACTAAACTTCTTAATGAATTGATGGCTGGGTATTTTTCAAACCAAAGAAAGACTCAAAAGATGAAAAGGGTGTGACTTCAAGGGGATTATATGCATTGGTGTTGGCCATTCTTTTGGGATGCTTAGATGATTTTTCTTGGGTTTTTCACCATTCTAACATTATTCAAATATCAGGAAGCTGAGTGAATAAAAATAAGTCTTTGCATGGTATCGTTCTCATTCATAAACATAAAAAAAAAGAAAAAAGGGTGAGATTTCAAAGCACACCCCTTAAACATAATAAAGAAATATTGGCTACAAGCACTGGTTATGGCACTAGAAAGACATGTTACTCATGCCTTAAGGTTTCCTCTAACTAAGGCCCTTTCTCTCTTCCTGCTTCTGCATCTCACTCTCCTTGGGATGGTGGTCAATCTTTGTGGAAGCATTCTTGTTTCCTTAAGAGGATGGATTGGCCAAGTGTATTGATGTGAGGTCATTGAATGTGGTTGTTTTGAGTCTAGATTTGGGATGAGTTCTACTCAGTTATCTTAACCATGAAATACACAAGGGGCTTTACACAACCTTATTCTTGGGATTCCATTCCATTCTCTCATCTCCATCTTTCTTCCCATTTTCCATCTCATTACTAGTTTTATCATTAGTCCATTCTGGGTTGATGCATTATTTTTCTTTGGTGAATTCTTGTTGGTAAGTTTTTAACTCTTACTTCCAAATGACATTCCTAGAGCCTATAGATTGTTTGGTTTGTCAGTTTGTTAGGGCATAAAGGGCATGAGCTTACTTTGGGGAGGACCCACTGGAATTTCTTTTTGGTGCAATTGTTAACTTCTTTTCATTTTACATTTCCTACAATTAATCATTTCTTATTTCATCCCCATCCATGACATCTATTTTATTGGAATTTTCATTGATATTTTCATCTTTCTTCTTCCTCATGTTTTTCCATCTTATAGCTACCAGAGGTTCGCTCTTAGTCGTGGGAGCCCTAGCAAAAATTTTTAAATTTTTTCCATTTTATTAATTGCCTAACCCCTACACCTTGGATAGTTGCTGATGAGTGGCAAGGTACCCCTACAATCCACCATACGAATACGAGCGTGCACGTGCGATCCGGTCGAACTCCGCAGACTAAATGCTTTAACACCACAAGAAATGCTTGGGGTTAATCATTCGTTGTCTTCCCAGGCTTGCTTGTATTTGTCACAGTGTATGGTTAAGCAAGTCTGAGGTATGTGATTTTTTTGGTATTTTTGGCTTATCTCCTATGCTATCAGAGGAAAGGGTTGAGAAACTAACTAACTCTAACTAATGTCCTAA
>MNCI01020044.1:1354835-1411701 GCA_015680685.1 Gnetum montanum
CCCCCCCCCCCCCCCCTCCCTTGGTAGAAACCTATATTGGAAGCTACAACTATTATGAATTCCTAGAGCAAAGCCAGCATGGAAGTTTACTTTTTCCTCCTTTTTAGTGAAAGTTGGCAACTTGCCAAAACCATCTTTGGAAACTGGCAAGTTTCCATTTTTGGTCTTCAAACTTTCACATGCACCACTGCACCACCCATGGGTGGCCCCCACCCCCCCAATGTTGGAATAATAAGGTATGACATTTCCATTATCTTACCTCCCTTCTTTTCCCCTTTTCCTTACCTAGTGTAGAGACACTTGGGAAGCCAACTTAGGTGAGGTTTGTAGCCAACATTGTCAATATTCTATTTCTGGTAAAGGGGTAAACCCCCCTTATCCCTGACTTACTAATTATATTAAGTATATCATTTTTTGTCAGTTTCATTTACTCTAAGAGTTTTTGAATTGAATTTAGTTGAATTTACACCTATCTTAACATTTATAGCCTATTCTTAAGCAATTCTCAGCACTATAACCATGCCTTTTCAAAAATCCACCAAATTATCCCTCACATTCATTAGTGAAGATCATAACCAACAATTCATGAGAGTGTATGATACAAAATATCCTATATTCATTGAGTTTAGGTGATCTTTGAGAGTTATAAGGGATAGTCCTAATTTTTTATCCATTAATGAAGATGGCTATAACTTCATTTGTGCCAAAATACAGGCAGGCATGTTAATTCTGTGAGTTGAAGCTAGGGCCAAAAGGGTGTTTGCACTCATACATAGGGTTGGGAAAGAGTACATCCCTTTCCCATTTAAAGAAATTTTCCTTAATGATGTCTATTCTAGCATCCTAGCCCAATTGATTACTGTAGGAGAGGAAGATGACCAACCTACCTTTAAGGAACAACAGGAAGAGGAGGATGAATTTATGGTAGAATATAAGCCTAAAAACATCCTTGGAGGACTGTTCTAGAAAACATCCCCCAACATTATAGAACCTTTCACTAATTCCTTATTTTTCTCCATGGGCATGATGCCACCATCTTCCACTCCTCCATGCCCTATTACAACAAATTTTACATTGGTTGTAACTACACATCACACTTAGTCAATGTCACAAACAACAAACTATAATTCAACAATGCCATTTGCAACATAGGCTCGATATACCAAATCATTAATAGTGGATTTTACCATTGCAAATCTATTAAATACTCACATGGGATCCACCATGAGAATCCTAACAACACAAGGGTCACACACCACATTTGTCTCATTTGTGCCTCAACTGCTAGCAAAAGCATCTTTTTCTATATTTGGCCCACAAGCCACAACCATAGCTTAACCTTTTCCTTCTTTCATGCAATTCATAACAAGGGCACAAGCCTCACAATAGATGCCAGATCCTTATGTATAAGCCTTGAAAACCATGGGGCCATTGCAAGGCTTGGATTAAGCCTTCTAAATGATCTAAGACCTAATGGAGGAATTGAAGAGGATTAAAGCCTCTACCACATAAACCATTAAGATTAGACTTCTACTAGGATGATCCCATAAGTCCTATAGTCCCACCTTTGACACTCCCGCATAGTGTTCCTATTCCATAATTTAGCAAATATAATGGAGAAGGTAACCCTAATGCTCACCTTATTACCTTTTAATCAGAAAGTTTGCTCTTGCACCCATGGCCTCATACCAAAATGAGGATTTTTCCTATGTCTTTGACTAGGAAAGCACTCGATTGGTATCCCACATTACCCAAAGTATCCATATTCTCTTTGAAATACTTAGTAGCCTAGTTTATCAACCACTTCTTATATAACTTGAATCTTGACATAATTCTTGACCAACATATGAAGGTCAAGCAAGGGACTTTAGCACCTATACAAAAATTCATTCAGTAGTGGAATGGACTACTGAATGAAATACTAGAGTCCATAGATAAAGCCCACTTGTTAGCCATATTCAAGGGAGTAATTAATGAATTCATCAAGTATAAACTCTACTACCTTGGTCCACGATCTCTTAGTTAAGCATCCTCACAAACTAAAAACATAGAGGATGCTATAGAGGTAATCCATGATCCATCCTATATATCATATAAAAACCAACATGCTTGAAGGAACAAGAAAAAGAAAAAATAAAATAACACTACTATAGTAATTGTAACCAAGAAAACCTATACCACGAACTAAGGGTTGAATGTCAATCCACCAGAGGCACCACCAATAACGATAATAACCAACCATAAACTTCTGGGACCACTAGATTGACAACAAGTAGACCTAACTTTAAAAGGAAGGATAGGTCTAAATATACTACATTGCCATTAAAACCATCTAAGTTGCTAGAATAGCTATTAAGAAGTGGATACATACAACATAAACACATGATTGAAGTTTCTCGAAAGAAATAGAAGAAACTATGCAAAACAACCAAAGATCCCACTTGGGCAATGAAGGATGATTCTCAGTTGCCTAAATGCCTTCAAGTTAGACCATATTTTTTATTATCATCAACTACCTAGTCATGATATAGACTTTTTCCTTGTTCTAAAGGATGACCTACAAAGGATGATAGATAGGGGAAATTGGTCTTAGATGCTTCTAATCCATTCGACCATAAAACCATTCAATGCAGGTCTACAAAGACCCTTTGAATGCTAATGATAGCTCCTATGTTATTTTGGAATTCAACATTGATAATAATAAGAGATCTATAAGAGAACCATTTCTAATCCAAATACCCCTCTACAATGAAAGAGCTTCTTTAGCTTCCCATAGCTCAAGATCTCCCTTTTTTGTAAGATTACCATGAAGAATTCCTCTAAGGTAACCTTTTGTCATTAAGGTTTCTCAACCCAGTACAACCTAAATATCCATAACCCAAACAATTTTACAATTACCCCCTGTGGTGACTAATGCTACTACCTTTTCCTTACAACCAATGGTTGCCAACCAATAAGCTACAACCAACCAAAGGAAGAAGCATAAGCAAAAGCCTGACAAAAAGGGAGATAAGCATACAGAGGTATGAAAGGAAGTTAGCCATTGAAAGTTTGCTTCCATTTTGACTATACCCATGACCTCCTCTACCCCATCTACTTTAACCAAGAATCCATAGGAGAACATCAAGGCCCACAACCAAGACAAAAGGGAAGAGCCACAACAACCATAGCGTAAAGCCAAAATTTGGATGAAAAGCTCACAACCAATGTCTTAAACTTCCTTAGTGTAATGAACCAAGTCAGGTAATCACTGAAGTAGAAAAACACAACCTTAAGCATATATGACCTAATCATGACTTCCACCACACATCATGAGGTGCTAGCCAAAATTTTAACCTTCATACCCATTACTGAGGATATTCCTGCTAATGAGGAACCCATCCATGTAGTGATGATTCCACCATCATAGAAAAAATCAACATCCTTGACATTTCATGATAGTGAAATTAAGGATAATTCTTATAAAGGTGTAGTGATGACAACCCATTTATTCATAACCATATTCATAGGATAATTAAAAATACATCAAGTGCATGTTGATGATGGAGCTACAATCAATGTCATCCCATGTACCATCATTGAATGCTTTGGCTTGACTAAGAAAGTACAACCTACAACCATTTTAGCTCTTAAGTCCTTCAATGGATCAAGATTTGTAATCAAGGAGTCCATCTCCTTTGATTTTGTAGTTGGAGAATAATTTTCTACAACCACAAACTTCTTAGTGGTGGAAGAGACACCTAGATTCAACTTAATCTTGGAAAGACCTTGGTTGGCTCAATTATGAGTTATCTCCTCACCCATCCATCAAGAAATTCACATTCCTTATGAGGGAGGTGAAATCATTATTCATGGTGATAACACAATTCCCCTAGTTGTCAACAATGTAAACATAGAACATGGGTCCAAAGTAGAGCTTTGAGAAGAAGCTCCTAGCCATGAAGATAAAAATCCTAAGATAGCCAATGATGACAATGATAGGCAATGGGATATATTATGGGATGAACTCTTGTTTAAAATTGTAAGTGAAGGAGATGGAAAATATAAGCTTGTGCAAATTAGTCCTTACTCACTCCCTAATATTACAAATATTAGGAAGATTTTGCACAAGTGAAGTTTACCTTAACCTTCCCATGCATCTATGACTAGATGCAAAAATAGCTAAATAGCCTTATTTTTTATTTTGCAATTTATTATATCTTTATTATTTTATGCACATAGCCTATGCCTATAGCCTAAATTTATTTGCATTGTTACTTATTTTCTACAACCTTTCTTAATTTTTACTTATGTTTTAAAAATTAAAAAATCATCTGTTTCAAACCTAGCCTACTAAGCCCTAAATTGGCACTATGGTCCACTATGACCTTAAATTGGCTCATCCACTAAGATGTTAAATTAGCACTATAGTTTGGTAAGACTCTAAACTAGAAATATGGCCTACCATGGCCTTAAACTGGTAAAATTGTATAACTTGTTCCTACAATGGCCTAAAACTAGTGAACATCCCTTTTATTACTATATCTCTCTTTTCTTAGCCTATTATCACATCAATTAACCATTGGATTTTATAACCAAAAACATCAATATAGCCATTTTCAATGTTTACAACAATTACTATTATGGATACATATAGCCAAAATAAAACCAATGTTCAAATTAAAATGAAAATGTCCATAACATATAGCCATAATCATAATATATTGCAATGATGCCAAAGAATAACCATCCATCAACATGAAAACAAAAACAAATAGCCAAAAAAGATAAACTGAAGCAAGCTACTAAGTGGAATTTAAAGAAGGAAGCGGTGGGTCATTCCCACCCTCACCACTAGGATCGCCAACATCTCCTAAGGCCTGAAATTCAATAACATATAGCTTGTTAGGAACCCATAGCCAAGATCATGACTTAAAACAAATACTAAAACATAAAATACATCAAACTTGTAGAGATTTAGACTCCACTACTTCTAGGGCTATATGGAGAAGGCCTTCCTCCAAATGATGGAGGATATAGTCTTTTTTCATGTTGACCTAGTTAACATCCCCAAGATCAACCCCAAAAAGAATGTTGAATCTATCTATAAGAGTCCAGGTAGGAGGCTCATGAGTAGCAGTAGTTGTAGAGGTCTCACCTGCAACCATGGTTATTTGAAGAGTAGGAAATTGCTCTAGCCTAAGAGAACTTTCAAAAAGGCTAATAAGCACTCTCTTCTTGGATCACCTAAATGAACAACTCTCTCTTGTGTCGTTCAACTAACTATTTCTTAAGATAATTTAGGTAGGCCCCACGATCAGCCTTATATTGATGCTTATGGATCTTTTGTATCTTTCCCCACTTCAAAACTCCTCAAGTGCAATGATCCTTCCCTTTTTGGAGATGAGGTCCATCTACGTATGTTGCTTCACCATCTCCCATAGGACTGCTACTTTGTCATAAACAACATGCCAATAGTGGGCCCATGTGAACTCCTTAGTCTGTAACTTTCCTGAGTTAGCCACTTAGGCTTCCAGAAAGGATTTATGGTCTCGAAGATCCCCAATCATATCCTACTACCTTTGAGTCTTTTCCATTAAGCCCATAAATTCCTTCTATAGGGATTCATTGGACCTCTCTACCTCCCATGAAGCTTTTGCACATGACATTGCTAAATCAATGGTAGTGTTTTATAGCTTCATGAGTACACTAGAAACATTAAAGGAAAGTCTAAGTAATGATTCTACCTCTATGTCTCTATTGGAGTCCCACTCCATGGACGATACTACACAAATCATAAAATACAACCATAAGATAAAACCTAAGATAGCCATAATGCAAACAAAGCCTACAATCAAAGCATATGAAACAAAATCCTTACCTATCTTAGATGTGAACTAATGCAATTGATCAATGATGTCCTTAGCCATCCCACATAGGAACTTGACTTTGTCTAGAGTCTCTACCCATGGTTTTGCATGAAAACTAGGGACAGGAGCTTGTGATGGTGGCTTAGGAACTACTATAAGCATGGAAATCATCGAAAGGTTAGGATGATAGCCAGAGATAACCTATGAATTATAGCAAATGATGATGGGAGAGGTACCTAATACTACTACACCAAATAAGGCATCTAGATCATCTACAAGTCCTTCAACCATAGGTTACTTTAGGAGTGCCTCTTCTACATGCCTTTGTTCTACCTCCGTAGTAGCTTGGGCTACTATAACATGATGCTTATCTATAAGCATAGCACATAGAAAGCCATTTAAAACATAAGACATTAAGTATCCATAAAATTTTAAAATATGAAATATCTAAAGTTAAACTAAGAATACTTGAGACTACCTATTGTAATGTCTAAAGCTTAAACTTAAGCTTCTTTGGGGTAGGCTGATCTGATGTTGGGGATGCATCCTCCATAGGCCTCTTGAGTTTCTTTGTAGCTACCCCTTCAACCTCCATGTGCCATCATCTAACATCTTGAACACTAGAAAAACATGATATGGACTCATCATCATCAGTACTATCAGGATACTCATGTTGCTTAACATCAAGATTCTTAGTGGTGATGGATAATGTTTCATCCATCTCCTCTGGTGGGTTCTAGGCTTACACTATTGGATAAATATGCTTTATCTGAGGCCTAGAAAGTTGTCTTGAATTATGGGAAATCCATTGCCCATTCCTATACACCACCAAAAACTCTACAAAACTCTTTAGATAACCTATGAAAAATGCAAACTACATATGGCTTATCATAGAGGTGTCTACATGGAGTCTAAGGATCTCCTCTCAAAGCCTAGTAGCCAAAGTGGTAGCCTAATGAAATTTGATGTCTTCCATCATGACTTTCTTAAAGGTCCATCCTTGTAATAGGATGATTAACTTCTTTTGAGATAGTAGTTTTGGAAATGCACAAGACCTAAATAAAGGATATTATTCTTTGGCATTAGGGTTCATAAAGCTATCCATTAAAATTCCAAGGTGGCCCATGCTAACACCAAGCCACTCAAGAACTTTCTCATGTTGGCTTGATTCCCTCACTATCCTAGTGGGAACCTTGGCCCCATTATCAGGGATACTAAATAAGTCATGAAAGAGGCTAGCACCTATGTCAATGTTCATCTTAACACCTTAGATGATGGTGTTAAAGTGACCAACCTCCTCATCAAAGAAGGTGATAACATGCAACATCTTCATAGAAGGAATGGAAGGAATAGGTGCCATAAGTACATCAAGAAAACCTACATGCTAGATGTTGTCTTGAATGTACCTACATGCCTATCACTTTAGCCACTCCTATACTAATGTCACATCACCAAACTTCAAGATGAGGGTATCCTCATGACGTGAATGTGAAACTAGTATAATGACATTAGCTAAGGTAGAAGGTCCTACTAAGTAATAACCAAAGGTTAGTAGTAATATGAAAAATTTCAAGAACCAACAAAAGAAATAAAACACTTAGAGCCATAAAACGCTAGAAGCTATATGCTCACCTTTACTTTTCTTCTACAATGAGAAGGTTCCAACTATAGGGGTCTCATCCATGTTACCAATATCTACCCACTAGTTGTGCATTGTTCCATCATCCTTACACTTTTTATATACAAGGTTAAAATTAATGGAATATTCAATAAATTCCCCTCTTAACTGTTGATACATAAAAGCTTTGATTTGGGAACTCTTGGTGAATTCATTCAAAGTAGTTTGAGCCATTACTAGGATTTGATTATTAATGATCAATCCTTGATCATTAACCCTAGACTTGCAAGAAGTTAAATTAATAAAGTTAGGTAAGGTAATCAAGCCAAAACCATAAAAATATTACAATAACCATGTTTACCCCTCTAGATGATACATGATGATAGGCGGGATATGGAATAATGTGTGGGCTCTATATGCCACCAACAGAGTATGCCAGTATTATACTAACCATACTTTGGCATTATCTAAATCTCCAAAAGGTAATGTGAACTTATGGCATCTACTAGTTCCCCTATAGTCTTAGGAACCAACCTATCAGTAATATACCTAGTAACCAAGCCAAATGCCTAAGGAAACAGGGTCTCCATAATGACCCCAGCTACATCTATGGACAAGTGTGCCATAGCATCATACTAAAGTTCCTAAGGAGGTAGGCAATCAAGTCCCTTTCCCCAAGACAAAACCACAAGGAGAGCTTTACAAGAGGCATGTCATGTGATGGAGTATTGGTCTTTGGATGGCCAATATAGCACAAAATATCAACTAGCTCCACTATGATGAGAATAAGCCTCAAGAAGACCCTACATGAAACAAAGTAAAAACATTGTAACTAATTAGAATTTCTTAATAGGTTAGGAAAACATCCTAGTCAGAGATGAAATTAGCCTCTATAAAAAGCTCTAAGGTGTTTATCTAAATTGGCTTAAGGAATTCCAAAAAAATCATTATTACAACATATCAAAGCAAAAACAATACAACCTATTAGAGTTACTTAGAAAATTTAGACAGAACATCTAGTCAAAGGTGAAATTAGCCTCTATAAAAAGCTCAAAGCTTTTTTCTAAATTAATCTTATTAATTTCACAAGAAAACTTTATTAAGATCTTGCATATCCTTGCATCATGACCAATTGGAATTTATTTATAAATTTAGAGAGAACTTCCTAAATTAGAGGTGAAATTAGCTTCTGTAGAAAGATCTTAGATGTTTATCTAAATTAGCTTGAGAAATTCCATAAAAGCATTATTACCATATTTTAAATCCTTTATAGCCAAGACATTATAGAAAAACTATATCTTAGTCTAAATTATGCATAAATTTAGAAAGAAGCATCTAAGGTATGAATAAATTTTGAAAAAAGAAAGCATAAATTTAGAAAATGCATCTAAATTATGCAAAGCATGTATAATTTTGAAAAAAAATCTAAACAATGCACAAATTTAGAAAAGCCATGATAAACTTAGAAAAATCCATGAAGCCATAGTAAAAACTTATTTAAAATAGAAAAAGGTTTTACTCTTGTTAAAAAAGAAAAATTAAGCATATCAACCACTTTTATTTTGGGGAATGTACTACAACCATCAGTTTTACTTTGATTCACATAGCCATAGTAAAAAATTCATAAAAAATTTGTTTTAAGTTCAATCAAAGTGATTCCACCTATATTGGAAAGCATAATCCAAAGCCTATCTAGCCATGAAAAAAAAATAGCAAAAAACTTTGCTATTTTCTTCTGAAAATTCTACAAATCTACATGAAATTACAAAAGCAGCACAAACAACCTAATTGTGCAACATTAGGAAAATAGTTATAACTTTCTCATTTGAAAGTCAAATTAAATGAGACAACAATCATAGAAAATATTGAATAGAAGGCTAAAAACCCATAACCTTTAATTGTATAAATGTGTAGCCTTTTCACCAAGAAAAAATACACAACCTTTCCTTCTTTTTCATAACAAAACTTCAAAAATCTCAAAGCCTAAATTTCACATAGCCATTAAAATAGTCAAAATAGCCAAAACCATTAAAACCCATTTAAATTAACATTGAAATAATAGGGTAGGAGTTTTTTAAAATTTAATTTTAACAAATCCTAAGGGCTAAATTTGGGAAAAGAGGCCATACCCCAAGATTTTGAGAAAAAAGCACAAAATAGCAAGCCCTATTTTCAAAATCAAATTTGCAAAAGCTACAGTAATAAAAAAATTATAGATTTGCATGGTAGCAGCTAGGAAAGTAGATGGGATTTCATCTAAATTCTATTTTAATCACTCTACTAGAGTAGATTTGAAAAAAATGGCCTCAACATCTAGAAAGCAAAAAACTAGACAAATCACAAAAAATAAAGGTAGAAATAGGTAGAATTGCCTACCTTGGAGAAATGACAGATGGGGCTTGAATGGAGATAGTCCTAGGAACATCTAACAACTCCCTAGAATTCTCATCCATCCTCTAGATTGTAGGGTTCTTACTCTTTCTTCCTCTCTATTTGGGCATCATGGCAAGCTCAATGTTGAGAAAGAGGGAAATTAGGAGATGGGAGTTCTATTGTAGCTGCAAGGGAGATGAGTGACTTCCATGCTGAAGACTGGTTGTGTCTACCACAAAGATCTCTACTAGATCTCTCCTCCAATTTTTTGTTGCTGTAGAATGATAATTATGATAAAAATGTTGCAAAATCTAACATATAAAACCCTTCTAAAACCTAGAACAAACCCATATAGTGCACCATTACTACAAGTGAACTGAAGAAAAAGGGGAAAACATCTAGTTCATGTTGGTTTTTGGGTGGAAAACAACTTCACTTTTCAGAATTTTAATGTTTGGATTCTGGGTCCCACCCTGCACCTTACCTTTTGGCCAAAATTTGCATCAATGCTAAGATTTTTTTTGCCAATTTTGATGCTTCAAAAATTATGCCAAACTTGATTTCATAAATCCACACTAGAAATGCATGATAAGCAGGAAATATGTGCATTCTTCTACAAATTCAATAGCATTACAATATCTTTCTATTTTTAGTAACCCAAACTTACCTTTTTCAACCTCAAGTTTCCAAAATTGGGTAGAACATGAGCAAGGCTAAGTACCATTGATTTCCACACTAGGGAAAAAATTTCTAGGATGGAAGAAGGGGGAATAAACTCACTCTTACCTCCCAAAACTCATCTAGCAAAATTTTGACCCAGAAGTGGACCCCACATGACCTAGAACCCTTCCAAGCATCTTTGGTAGCCTTGAAACCTCATCAAACCTAGTCAAAACTAGTTAAAATCTAGGATTTGATGTGTTCCATACTAGGGGAGGCTTCTTCCATGTTTCACTTTCACCATTAGCATGAATAAATGGGAGGAAGCCAAATTTGACCTAATAACCATTTCTTGATGCACGGTGACCCCTATACTATACAAAAACCCTCTAGATCTTGTAGAAGCTCCAATATGGGTAAAAAATGATATAAATCTATCATCCCCATCACATCCATGATGAGGCCACCATTCCCAGCATGGAAGAAAGGTGGTAAATTATATGAGAAACATAGAAGCCTCCAAATTATCAAATCTTGATACCCAACATTGACCCTCAACGTCGGCAACCTTGGAGGTTGCATGCATGGTTGATCAGCTATCAATTTGGCCTATATCTAAATTTTTCCACTGAGGAGGATCTCTTCCATTTTGAGCCTTCCACCCTCAAAGTGGAAAAATATGGAAAGTGTAAAAACTCCCTCACATCCCCCAAAATGAATGGATCTGAATCTTAAGCACTGATGGCCAATGCTAACAATTGTGTGAGCACTCATGCATGGTCAAATCAATAAAAAAAGATGAAAAAAATATTTTCCCCTAATTTTCCACATTGATCATAGAATCCCTAGTGTATAAAACATGGGAGGAGCCCAAAAAATATCTTATGACCCTTAAAATAGTCAAATTTCAATGTTATATCGTAGCAAGTGACATCAGCAACCTTAGGGGCCTCCATGCATGCTCAAAAATAACCATAGAAGATCAAAAAGATTTCTCCCTAATTTTCCACATTGAGCATGGAAGTCCCAATGTGGAAAAATTGGAGAAAGTCCAAAAAATTCCTTATGAACCTTGAAATAACCAAATTTTGAAATCAAATGTTAGAAGTCAATGCTAGAAACCTCAGAAGCCTACATGCATGCTCAAAAATGACCAAAAGTGATCAAAGATCATTCCCCCAATTTTCCACATTTTTCATGGAATCCCTAGAATGGAGAAAAAGGGGGAAGTCCAAAAAATACCTTATCAACCTTGAAACAACCAAATGTTCACATCGAGTAGCAACAGTCGGCACCGATGACCTTAAAAATATGCATGCGTGAATGAAAGTTGGAAAAATTGATCAAAAATATTTTCCCCCATTTTTCCACATTGAGCATGGAATCCATACCATATAATGATTTCTAGAAGCCCAAAAAACACTCATCAACCTTCAAGATAGCCAAATTTTGACACTAGGCATTGACCATCATTAGTAGTAACCTTGGAAGCCCACATGCATGACTAAAAGTGGTACAAAATGATAAAAAATATTTCCTCCCCATTTTTCTAAACTAAGCATGGAATCCTCAATGTGGAAAAAGTGGGAAAAGTTCAAAAAACACATATAAGTACTCCAAATTACCAAAACTTGATACCAAGCCCTAGCCCTTGATGCTGGTAGCCCTAAAGGATGACATGCAAAGTTGATTGAGGTTAAAATTGGCCTATATTTGAGATGCATGATTCTTTCACATTCGGGATCCATTTTTTAATGCTAAGGGCAGCTTCCCTAGCATGGAAACATAAGGAGAGACTTGTTTGAGGCTCCTAAACACCTCAAAAAGACATCAAATGACATTTTATGTGCTCTAGGACCCTATCAGCATCATTTTGAGCTTTCAAACTTTAAGTAACTAATTTTGGAAAGCCAAAAATATATTTCCTTTTTCCCCATGGTGTGCTTTCCATCCCTAGCATAAAATAAAGTGGATAAGCCTAAAACACCACTTAGTGGTGCCAAAAACTACTAAATTTTGACATGGATCCATAGCCCTTGAACCTAGCAACCCTAGTAGCTAACATGCATAGTCAGTTGTAACCTAAATTTATATAGATATAATATTCTTACTTCTTCCATGTTTGAATAACTTCCCCAGCATGGAAAAAATTATGGGAAGTTTCTTTTTCACTTTTGAAGGTAAGATGACACTTCTAGATGCCAAAGATCTTCATTGGAGAAGCCCAAGATGTCATGGCCTCAAGATTCTACCTATTTTACCTTATTTCAATCTTTAAAATCCATTTTCCCATTCTTCCAAGTGTGGAAATATGGGGGAAATACCTTAACTACCCTTAGACAAGCTTTAAACATGCCCAAATTAGCCAAAAACTTGCAAAATTTAATTCTGCAGCCCTAGGTGCCTAGAAGCTCAGTCAAAATGCCCAAAAATCACTCTAAATTAATAAAATAAGAGTCCCCCTATTTTTATACACTAAGGACACTATGTTCATCATGGAAAACATGGGGGGAGAAGCCATTTCAACAACTATTGACCCTCAAAATGGCATCAAATTACCTTAGAACCAAGCCAGGAGTTACACAAATTCTAGATTTGAACTCTAGCTACCTATTTGACCATATTTGATCTTATTTTTACTTTGATTTCAGTTTTCCATGCTAAACCCTCTCTTTTCCACACTAGCTAGCATGGAAATAAGGGGGGAAGGCTTTACAACCTACTTTTTTACCTTTATAGACCTTCAAGGAACGCAATTTTGTTGGATCTAACTATGCACTACCTTTGGAAGGTCCTGGGACCTCAATCTTGGACCTTTGAGTACTGCAAAAGCTATTTTCCTTAGTCTTCATACCAAGTAACCTTTTTTTCATGCTAAGCCTAGCATGGAAGCCTCAAAACTTTAGATTTTTATGTTTAAATAGCCTAGAAATAGCCTTGATTGATGTCTAAACTCATCTAATAGTCTTGTAGCTTCAAAACATGGCCTAGGAAGGCCTAAAACTAGTAAATACTAATCATTTTTTATCTACATTATTCAAATTTCATCATATATAGCCTATTTTTCTTTATTTTTTGACTTATTATGTAATGTTTTGGCTTGTTTTTGGACTTATGTTGCCTTGAGGACCTTGTTGACATTCTATGGCCTTTATACAACATTATATGTTCATTAATTTTCTTATTATAGCTCTATTTTGCTTTTCTTGGCCTTTAACTAGTATCAAATAGTGAGGTTTGACCTTCCCTAACCATTGTTTGACACCATGTGACCATGGCCTACTAAGGCCTTAAACTAGCATCATAGTCCACCAAGACTCTAAACTAGCATCATGGCCTGCTAAGGCCTAAAATTAGAAAAATTATGGTCTTTCTTGACCATTTGTAGCCATATACTTCCCCACGTTCAACCTTTATGTGATCTTTGTTTGCCTCTATTGCAATTTTTCAAATTAACCTTATCTCATTGATGATCTTGAATGGCCTTGATTACATTAGATTTTCATATGTTTTATGACATTTTAACATGCTTTTGTTTGATATTTAGGATCAAAGTATGAGTACTTGAGAGAAAATCAGTTTTCCTTTGTGTCTACATGGACCTCACAATGATATTAAATGGTGTATTGATCTTGATTGCCTAGATCTTGAGCTTGAGAGTGTTGTATATTAGATAGCCTGAATAGAAAAACCTCTAGAATGGCCTAAAACCCTAGTCAAAACCCTTCACTTAGAATCCAAAGACATAATCAAAGATCCTCTAGTTGAGTTTCCTATTACAACATATAGTGATGAGGAGAAAACAGTTAAACTACATTCCTCACTTGAGCCTCAATGTGTCCAAGACATCACCAAAGTCTTACCGTATAACATTAAGGAATTTGCCTAGTAATATGAAGATATACCAAGCCTAGAACCACATTTGGTCAAGAAAAACATCATACTAGACCCTAGCATTAAACCAGTTAAGGAAAATGTTCAAAAGATTAGATTTGATTTGGCCTTGTTAGTTCACAATGAAATCTCAAAGCTCTACCAAGTAGGTTTCATTAGAGCTATCAATTATGTAGAATGTGTATCCAACATAGTGGTAGTCCCTAAGAAAAATGGAAGTATATATATTTGCATAAATTTTTAATACCTCAATAGAGAAATCATCAAGGATGACTTTCCTTTGCCTAGTATTGATCAACTTATCGATACTACAGTTACACATGCCTTGTTGTCCTTTATGGATGGATTCTTAAAATATAACCAAATTAAGATCAACCCATAGCACCAACTTAGGATGACCTTTGTGACCCCATGAGGGACTTTTTGTTAGACCATGATCACATTTTCCCTTCATAGGTTTATCACTAGGCTTACAAATAAGTTACAGCCTATGCAACACTTACTTAAGAAAGGAGTTTACTATGAGTGGATGGCTCAATTCCTAGAGGCCTTTGAAAACCTTAAGCAAGAGCTAACATAAATATTGACAATCTATCCTCCACAAGATGGTAAACTATTTTACATTTATCTCACCATCTCTAATATATCCATTACCTCTATGCTCTATCAAAAATATGATGACAAGGAAAAAATGCCTATATACTACCTTAGCCATGCATTAGTAGCCCACGAGACCTGATATACTAAAGTGGAGAAGTATTGTCTAGCACTAGTCTTCTCTTTCAAGAAATGGAGACTATTGGCACATTCGGCCATTCCATGGAACAGTTGGAATATTTTATTAAAAATTGGAACAATCTATTGTTGTAAATTTAGAAGTAAATTTACAGCTTTAAGGTTATGGATTGATGGGTGTTAAATAAAATGATGTTGAGGTCTCCTTGATACAAAATTAAAGTGCTAGATCATTCCTTATTTGAGATTGGAAGATAGTACAATAGCAAATAAGGAATTATATTATTTACTTGAAAAGCATTGGTAAAGAACGTGCTCTAAAAAATTCTTTTTTGGAAAGGTCCCAAATTAAAAATCCCTGTTGTTAAGTTTGGTTTTATATTTGGCCCTAAGATAACATTTGAAACTCCAATTCTCAGCGGCCATTCATGCCTTACAAAGATCAGAAAATAAAAATAAAAATCAGTAGTGCCTCTGTCATCTTGAAGAATGTGCAGTTGCAAGTGAAGGCGAAGGAGATGCAATTAAGCTTGATGATCCATGGGTTTCAATGGAGATGCAAATAAGCTTTCTGTCTGTTCCTAATCACAACGTTCCAGAAAAATCACATTTCCACCAGAGTAGTGGGAGTGCAAAACCACCAACCGCGTGGTGCTTATCATGGCACAGATGGGTACTACAAAAAACTTCCATCGCCATGGGCACGGCCAAGTCCCTAAGGGACAAAATCCCTTTTCCGTGGATGCAACAACAAAGAAAAAAATTAAAAGCCTCATCCACATGAAGAAATAGAATCGCATTTTGTTCAAACCCCATCTTCATCTTCAAACCACCCTCTTCTCTAGCACTGCCACTGCAACAGCGAGCTCTTACTCTACGCAGTAGTCTGTGTTGGTAGCTGAGGAGTGATTTCACCACCAAACCCTATCTGTTTCTACATTGCTATTCTATGCATCACCAAACCCTACCCGCCTCAGCATTGTTTTCAAACAACTTGGAAAATTTCGTGGTTGTGTGCCCTTGGAAAATACAGAAACAGGTTAATTGCTACAACAAGATTGAAAACAGAAACAACATCACAACCAGGAACTGATTTCAAACTTTCAGGTAGTGAAAAATGATAATCACAAATGTCATTTTCCCCTGGAACCTACAATCTGAAACAGTAGCCTTGCCTGACACCGAAGCATTCGATATTGCATACCATTCCATAGAACGTGGCAACAAAGACACAAAGGCACGCTAAGATAGGTGTCAAGAGATATTTTGGGCAAATGCCGGTGAATCAAAGTTGTAGTTTTATTCATCAAAAATAAAATTTTAAATGGTCTAGTGATTAATTCAGCAATGTCACATACGCTAATAGTGTGAAAGACTTACCTCTTAATTTAATTATTTCAAGGCNAAGATCACACTTTTTGGAGAAGACACTTGATATATCACACTTTTGAGAAGACATTGGGATTACACTTGGGCTCTCACTTGGAGACACACTTCGGGTCTTGAGAAGAGCATTGTAAAGAAGAAATTGTGAAGGATTGCTTGTAAGATGCAATGCTAAAGAAAGGATTTCAACCTCTTTGTCATAGTCTTATGAGTTATGTTTTATTTTTATTTTGTTTAAATTATCTAGCTAGTGGTTTAGATAGTATCATCCTTGGCAAGTAATTTCTGGATTTTTAGATTACTTTTATTGTTCTTGTTGCCCGATAGAAATTTTCTGTTAAAATTTTTCCATAGAAGTGCTTGTGTTTAAAAGCCTTAAGAGCATTTTAGTAGTAAATTTTTTTATTGTGCAATATATAGGAACTGCTATTGAGATCGTTGTAAGAGAGCCTCTGCTTGTAGTCATGTCGTTGAACGATTCAATAGTCAAGAGGGTTCAAAAAATCTTTGGTATTTTGATGGGACTAGAATAGCTTCTTTTTATCTTTAAAGTGAATCTCTGTGGTATTTCAATCAGAAATTGTCAAGTCTTTTAAAGGTTATGTTGAATGCAATTGTTGACATCCATTATCTAGCCAAAATGGAGTCTGGTAGATGATAGTTTATGTAGCAATTTTTTGGTAACGTAGTAGGATTGTCTTGAAGAAATTGCTTATTTGAGCCTTGAAAGTTTGAACAATTCATAGATATTGAATTTCGGATAGCTTTATTGCAAAGTGTTTACTTGTATCATTTTATCTTATTTAAATATTTGAGGTCTACACAAATCTGCTTTCTTTTCTGTCTATTTCCATTGAATCTTGCTCTATTTCTAGTTTTCTTGTGAAACTATCTCTT
Organism: Gnetum montanum; assembly: GCA_015680685.1. NCBI lineage: Eukaryota > Viridiplantae > Streptophyta > Gnetopsida > Gnetales > Gnetaceae > Gnetum > Gnetum montanum. Next base: position 1,372,248 of record MNCI01020044.1, read on the forward strand.
TCTCTGGGGAAAATTAGAAGTATATTCATGGTGTTGTGCTCAAATGTTTTTGCAAAATTTTATTTGTTACAAGTAGGTATTATAAGGACTGCGTAGACTAGGAAATTGAACAAAATAGGAACTCTCAACAACTCACAGTACTTGGCAAAGTTGGATGAATCTCTTTAAGATAAGTCATATGTAGTTTACACACAATGCAATCGTTTCCTATTTCACAACTACATGTTGCAACAGCACACACACATACTCACATTAACTACTAAGTTTATTTGGAGGTATCTGGGCCTTGGTGTTGCCAAAGACTAGCAGGCACCTAAATCATATTTGAGGACACTCATTGATGATCGCATCCCAAACGGTCATCAACAGTTCTTTTCGCACTAGAAGGAGGGCTGAAATTTAGCCTCTAGGTTCATAAGCCTTATAATTTTATCATATCAACAATTTTTTGTTACTATAAAGGCTTAATAAATTAGATACTATTTTTAGTTCATGACCAAGAAGATTGATAGTTTGGAAAATTTGAAAGTTTCGAAGGATATTCTAGATTCTATTACTGATTCTTTATTAGAAGAAGAAGAAAAGAAAGATTTTAAATTGGGAATAAGTAGGGGAGTGAAAAATAGAAGATCAAAAAGATCACCCATTATATCTGGTTTATCAATTTATAAGAGAAGATCTAGAAAGTCTAAGAGTTCAACTATCCAAAGGAATAGGATGGAAAATCCTTGGCAAAGAGTTACACCATTAGGATTTCAGAATTACAATGATATTCCTAAGGTGGTTTACAAACATTTTCCTAAGCCTTTTATTCCTGGAAAATCTTATTTAGCTGAAGAATATATTCACATGTTTGAGTTAGCTTTAGCTCATGTAAATATTTAACATCAAGATCAAGCATGTAGGTTTTTTGTATCAAATTTAAAAGATATGGCTCAGATTTAGTATTCAAACTTACCAAGTAATAGTTTTACAAGTTGGGATGACATGAAGAATCTTTTCTTGGTCCAGTTTGGTAATCAATTAGATCAACAACAAACTATGTTATGGGTTGATACAAGCTAAGCATGGAGTTAAAGAGTCAATTAGAGATTTTAACATCAAGTTTCAACGAATTTGTGGACTCTTTCAAAAATAATATAGGCCATCAGAAGAAATGCTTAAAGAAACTTATCTTAAGGCTGTCAACCCCAACATTTTTTCAATTTGGTTAAGGAGAACTCCAAACTTAACTACACTAAATGACTACTTTAGTGAAGCTATACAGTTAGAAAAATAGTTGAACTTAAATCCTGAAGAAAATATTTCAATTCAAAAAAGAGAAGAAAGAGTTATGATTCCTATACAGGATTTTGCTCAATTTAAAGCTTTACCAAGTCCATCTCATGTTAAGATTGAGAAAGAACATGAAAGAGTAGGATCTGAAAAAGGAAAATTAATGAGAGATATGTCTAACAAAATAGTGAAGCTTGAAAAGGCTTTGGAAAGAGTTAATATCAAGGAAGAAAGGAAAAATGAAAAGCATAAACATCAAGACACTAAGTTACCAGAAGATGAGGATGAAAGTGATCTTATTATGTCCAACTTTCTTGATATTGAATCTGATAATGAGCTATCTAGTGTTCAGTATGCAAGTAAATCTTCTAGCAATGGATCTAGCAATACTTATTCTTTATCAAGTTCTAAAGAAGATATGTAATCAGATGAAGAATGCAATAATAATGAGGAAAATGGATATAATCTTCGATCAATGGAAAGATTAACTACTTCTAGACCCCAAAATGTTATTACTAATCCATATACTAAGAGAAAAGCTTTTGAGCCAAATAAAAGAGATAAGAATAAAGGTAAAGACAATCAAGTAGAGCAAAGCACTCCACATCAGTCTTTTAATAAATGGATAAAGAAACCAAGCTTTATTGGTAATGGAGAATATGATTTGATTGAAGACCTTAAACATGTGAAGGCCAATATTAGCTTTTATTAGTTGCTTCAAATAGGAGATTAGCAAAGAAAAGCTTTAGAGTTCATTAAAGGTAAAAGGAGAGCTAGAGAATCATAGTTAAGTTATCTATCCAACAATGATGAGAAATTAAAGACTTCAGATGATAAGGAAGCTCCTCCTTTCCTTTTGATAATGAAATTGAAGGATAAATTCTTACATAATTGTTTGGTTGATTCTGGAGCTACATCTACTATAATTCCATTATCTATATGTAAGAAACTTGGTTTGATTCCTAAAAAATCAAATAAAAATATTGTTCAAGTGGATAAAAGTAGAGTGAAGATTGTGGATCAATTACCAAATGTTCTATTGGAAATTTCTTCTAAAACTCGCATTAGAAGTAGAGTAACTATACAGGTGGCGGATATACCAGATTCACATAGTCTCTTATTGAGTAGAAGTTGGAGTGAGAATTTCTCGGGTTACATATCAATAGATTATTCTCAAATGTGCCTACCTTGGAAAGAAGAACCAAATCAGATATATATCTATAGCAAACCTTTGATGATTGATAACATTACTTCAAATAGAAAAAGTAAAATGGTTGAAAAAGGAGATGTTGAAAATGAAATTTGTACACTCCAAGAAAATTATGATTCTAAGAAAGGACAATCAAAGAAAGAGGATAAATGGGAGTTATACTTTGATGGTTCATGTAATTCAAAGGGTGCAGGAGTTGGTATAGTTATATTAAGGAATGATTCACCTGAAATTTTCAAAGTAATTCATCTATCTTTCCCTTGCACTAACAACAAGGTGGAGTATGAAGATTTATGTATTGATATGAGAATAGCTCTAGACAAAAAGATCAAAGTAATCACTAGAAAGGGAAACTCAAGATTAGTCTGTGAACAAGTAAAGGATAATTATGTAGTAAAGACCTCATTCTTAAGACCTTATAAGCAACTTACTTGTAAGATGTTAGATCAATTTCAACATTGCCGAATAGAGCATATAAATAAAGTAGAGAATTTTATAGCAGATGATTTGGCAATGACAGCTTCAACATTGGATATGAAAATAATAGAAAGTTACAAAGATGTCATGATTGAAGATGAAAATCAATCATCAGTACCAGATAATATAAAACATTTACAAGTCTTTGAAGATGATAATCAAGTACTAAGATTTATAAGGAACAAATAAGAATTTGAGGGTCAAGTGATACCTAAAACATCATCAAATTCCAAATCTAATTTCATTTCAAAAAGGATGATTGAATTGGAACATGAGTTCAAGAAAAAATTACTTACTGGAAAAGATTTACAAAAACCAGATAGTCAAGCTTTCGAGGTAGTGAATTTTGGCTTAGACACAATGCCAAAGATGTTGAATGTTACAAAGGAAAGAGATTCAAGTTTCAAGAAAAACTTGTTAACATATCTAAGAAATAATTTGGATAATTTTTCTTGGTCTTATGATGATCTTAAAGCTTTTAGGAAAGATGTGATGACACATAAGATCCCTCTAATAGAAGCTTGCAAAATAGTCAAGTAAAAATAAAGGAAATTTAATCCATCGTTTGAACTAGCTATGGAAGTTGAAATTAAGAAGTTGTTACAAGCACAAATCATATATCCAGTACAATATTCAACATGGCTTGCTAACTTTGTTCCAGTGAGAAAGAAAAATGGTGATATAAGGCTTTGTGTAGACATTAGAAATCTGAATGATACTTCAAAAAAGGATAAGTATCCATTTCCAAGAATTGATGAGATGCTGATTAAATTCTCAGGTTGTCAAGTATATTCTTTCTTAGATGGTTTCTTAGGTTATAATCAAATCATGGTAGATAAGAATGATAGATACAAAACATCATTTATCACCAAATGGGGAAATTTTTCCTACCAAAGAATGCCATTTGGATTGTCAAATGCTGGAGCTACATTTCAAAGAGCAATGGATTTAGCATTCAAGGATTTATTAGGCAAATTCATGGTGGTTTATTTGGATGATATTAAAATATTCTTAAAGAAAAAAGAAGATCATATTAATCATCTCCAGCAAGTTTTCGACAGATGTCGTGAGTTTGGTATTTCATTAAATCCTAAGATGTGTATCTTCAGGGTTAAATTCGGAAGTTCATTAGGCCATGTGATATGTCAAGAAGGAATTGCCATAGACAATTCTTGAATCCAAGCAGTCCAGAATATTGAGCATCCCATAAGTAAGAAATCTCTTAGATCTTTCTTTGGGAAGATAAACTTTGTGAAAAAGTTCATCCCCGGGTTTACTGAAATTACCAAACCTTTGATGCATATGCTAAAAAAGGATGGTCAAGTAGAGAAAACACCAGAGTCAGAGAGAGCTTTATCAGAAATCAAAAAGGCTATACAAGAGGCTCCATATTTGGTAAAGCCTAGACTTAAAGAAGATTTTTGGTTATATTCTTTTGCTTCAATTGATTCTATCACTGCTGTTCTAACACAAAAGGATGATGAAAGTCAAGATGAACCAATTGGATTTTTTGGGTATCAGTTGAAAAGTTTAGAGTTAAATTATTCAGACTTAGAGAAACAAGCTTTCACAATCATCAAAGCACTTCAACATTTTAAATATTATTTAGAAAGTTCATTAGTTCAGATTATGCTAATTGAACTTGCAGTCAAGCGATTCCTAGCCCAAAATGAGATTGGATTAAAAAGAGGAAAATGGCTTATAAAGTTGCAAAGTTTCAAATTTTCATTGAAAATATGCAAGACAATTAAGGGAATGGGATTAGCCAAGTTAATGGCCCAAGAATGTGAAGCATGTATACTTGATACCCATGAAGAGAATTGGTATGATGAAATTCTCAAATTTATTAGTACAAGGAAAATCTCAAATAATTTAACCAGAAGCCAAAAGAGAGCTTTCTTCAAAAGAGCATGAAGATTCATTATTATAGATGGAATATTATATAGAAAATATTTTCAGGGAGTTTTATTGGAATGTTTTCATAATGATCAAATTAGTTTCATTTTGAAACAATTTCATGACCATTTGAATTAATTTTATGAATCCCCTAAATCAACTATGAAACAAATACTTCAATATGGATATTACTGGCCTTCCATGTATCAAGACATTAGTTCAAAGATTCAAAAATGCTATAAATGTCAAATTCATGGGCCCAAGATTAAAAGGGCTAGAGACCCTTTAAAGCTAGTAGTTTTAGATAGACCATTTCAACAATGGGGTTTGGATTTTATTGGTATAATTGCTCCTTCAAGAGCTGGACACAAGTTTATTCTCATAGCTATTGATTATTTTCCTAAATGATCTAAAGCAAAGGCTCTAAGAGGAAGTTCAGCATCAGATGTGATTAAGTTTCTAGAAGATCACATTCTAAGTAGATTTCCTCTCCCGAAGTGTTAGTGTCAGATAATGGACCCGCCTTCAAATATGAAGTGTTTATCAAATGGGTGTCTGAATAATCCATTTTCTTATTTTCTTCATCAAATTATTATCCTCAAGGAAATGGCCTAGCAGAATCCACCAATAAAAAACTTATCACTTATATCAAGAAATCAATGGATGGGAATCCAAGAAATTGGATTGATTATCTACAATTTGTGTTATGGTCAGATCGAATTAGATTCAAGAAAGCTATTGGGACATCACCATATAACTTAGTCTATGATTTTGCCAACAAGAATTACAAATAAGATTGTAAGATTAGCTTTCAAATTTGTACAAAGATATAGCAAAAATACTAATAAATATAGAAGTTTCATGACTTTGCTTATTAAAAGAGAAGCTGAAGTAGATAAAGCAAGGGATAATTTGTTATAGAATACCTCTCAAGTTAAAATATGGTTTGATAAGAAAGCTTTGAAAAGAACTTTCAAGATAGAGGACCTTGTCCTATTATGGAATATGAAGAAACCAAATAAGTTTACCCCGACATGGATTGGTCCATTTCAAATTATAAAGAAATTGTCAGAGGATACTTACAAATTATCATCTTTGGATGGCATGGAATTTCAATTTCCATATAATGTTTTACATATAAAACATTATTTGGGACAATTGCATACAGCTTGAAGATGTCATTACACAAAATAATATATGTATATACTATTAGTTATAATATTACTAGGAGTATAGTGTCAATTATTATATTTAATTATGCTTTATTTATATTTAGAACATAATTTTTCTTCAAGTGAGGCAAGTGGAAGCCTACAAGTGGAATTTTACGATTGTGACAAGTGGAGAGGGTGACTCATCCACTACTTAGTGAGGATTGTGAAAAATGGTTAGAATGCCTAAAAAGAAGGAAGCTTAGTTGAAGACTCTTGGGGGGAAAATTCAAATTTTTAATACCTATAAAAGGAGGGTTAGGTTGCCTAAGATTCCATCATCTTTCAATTCATGTTGAGTAGGGAAAGTTAGAGAGAGCTAATGGAGTTTGAGAGAGCAATGAGAAAGCATTTTATTCCATATGTGATGGGATGTTGCCTTGAGCATGTATTGAGGGCTTACTTAAAGGATAGATCTTGTGGAGCTCCAAAAGAGTGTCCTTTTATGGCTTGGATGTCCGATGAATTTTCTTTTCTCACTAGAGGTTTCGATATAGAGTCCAATGTTTGGGGGCGATATCAAGATTGCTCCAAAGAAGAAGAAAAAGAAGAAAAACCAACTAATGAAGAGTCATCATGGGGATGGAGAGAAGCTTTTGTCTCCTGAGAGGAAAATGAAGGGCCTAATGGAGAAGAAAAAAAGAGCTCATCCGAAAAAGAAAATGAGAAAAGTGCTGAAGAGAAAGCTCCTGTAGATTAAGGTGAGAGCTCCACCAAGCGAAAGAGCAACAGAACCGCCTTCATCACATTAGAAATTTCCTATGAAACAATTAGAGAGATGAGGTTTCCCACTAGGGTAACCCTCACAATTCAATTTCCATCCCAAGAATAATCTATGAAGGACTTGATGATGTATAGTTTGTTATTTTCCTTTGGAATGAGGTTTTTGTCCCATCATACTTTATGTTAAATGGGAATTTTCCTCCAAAAATATTTCTATTCAGTTGTAAAAATTCAATGGAAGTTTCAGTATGTTTCAGTTTTAAGGTGAGGCTGCATAAATTTCTTTAAGCTTTTAAAGGAGGCAGAAATGTTGGCACATTTGGTCATTCCATCGAACAGTTGGAATATTTTATTAAAAATTGGAACAATCTATGGTTGTAAATTTAGAATTAAATTTACAACTTTAAGGTTATGGGTTGATGGGTGTTAAATAAAATGATGTTGAGGCCTCCTTGATAAAAAATTAAAGTGCCAGATTATTCCTTATTCGAGATTGGAAGATAGTACAATAGCAAACAAGAAATTATATTATTTACTTGAAAAGAATTGGTGAAGAACATGCTCTAAAAAATTATTTTTGAAAAGGTTCCAAATTAAAAATTCCTATTTTTAAGTTTGGTTTTATATTTGGCCCTAAGATAATGTTTGAAACTCCAATTCTCGGTGGCCATTCCTGCCTTGCAAAAGTCAGAAAATAAAAATAAAAATCAGCAACGCCTCCATCGTCCTGAAGAATGTGCAGTTGCAAGCGAAGGAAAAGGAGATGCTAATAAGCTTGATGATCCATGGGTTTCAATGGAGATGAAAAAAAGCTTTCCATTTGTTCCTAATCATGATGTTCTAGAAAAATCACGTTTTCACCAAAGCAGTGGGAGTGCAAAACCGCCAACTGCGTGGTGCTTATCATGGCATAGACAGGCACTGTAAAAAAATGCCATCGCCATGGGCATGGCCAAGTCCCTTAGCGACAAAACCCCTTTTCCATGGACGCAGTAGCAAAGAAAAAATTCAAAACCCTGGTCCACATGCAGAAACAGAATCATGTTTTGTTCAAACCCCATCTTCATCTTCAAACCACCCTCTTCTCCAGCACTTCCACTGCAACAACGAGCTCTTACTCTATGCGGCAGTCCACGTCGGCAGCTGAGGAGTGATTTCACCACCAAACCCTATCGGTTTCTGCACCGCTATTCTATGCATCACCAAACCCTACCCGCCTTAGCACTGTTTTCAACCAACTCATCGAATTTTGTGGTTGTGCACCCTTCAAAAATACAGAAACAAGTAAATTGCTACAACAAGATTGAAAACCAAAACAACATCACAAACAGGAACTAATTTCAAAATTTTAGGCAATGAAAAATGGTAATCACAAATGTCATTCACCCCTGGAACTTGCAATCTGAAACAGCAGCCTTGCCTGACGGTGAAGCATTCGATATCACATACCAGTCCACAAAAAGCAGCAACAAAGACATAAAGGCATACTAAGACAGGTGTCAAGAGATATTTTGGGCTACTGCCAGCGAATCAAAGTTGTAGTTTTATTCATCAAAAATAAAATTTTAAATGTGTTGGCAACCATTTCGGACGCGACTGCCAATGAGTGTCCTCAAATAGGATTTAGGTGTCTACTGGTCTCTGGCAACACCAAGGCCCAGATACCTCCAAATAAACTCAGTAGTTAATGTATGTGTGTGTGCTATTGTGGCGTGCAATTGTGAAATATGAAATGATTGCGTTGTGTATAAACTACAAATGACTTGTCTTAAAAAGATTCAGCCATCTTTGCCAAGTACTATGAGTTTTTTAGAGTTCCTATTTTGTTCAATTGTCTAGCCTACGCAATTCTTATAATACCTACTTGTAATAAATAAAATTTTGTTAAAACATTTGTGCACAACTCCACAAATATACTCCTAATTTTCCCCAGAGAAAGAGATAGTTCCACAAGAAAACTAGAAATAGAGCAAGATTTGATGGAAATAGACAGAAAAGAAAGCAGATTTGTGTAGACCTCAAATATTTAAACAAGGTAAAATGACATGATTAAACACTTCGTAATAAAGCTATCCCAAATTGAATATCTACGAATTGTGCAAACTTCCAAGGCTCAAACAAGAAATTTCTTCAAGAAAATCCTACTATGCTACCAAAAATTGTTGCATAAACTACCACGTAGGAGACTCCATTTTGGTTAGATAATAGATGTTAACGATTGCATTCAACAGAACCTTCGAAATACTTGACAATTTCTGATTGAAATACCACGGAAATTTAGTTTAAAGATAACAAGAAGCTATTCTGGTCCCATTAAAATACCAAAGATTTTCTGAACCCTCTTGACTACTGAATTGTTCAACGTCATGACTACAAGCAGAGGCTCTCTTACAACAATCCCAATACCAGTTCCTATACGTTGTACAATAATAAAATTTACTACTAAAATGGTCTTAATGATTTTAAACACAAGCCCTTCTATGGAAAAATTTTAATAGAAATTTCTATCAGGCAACAAGAACAATAAGAGCAATCTAAAAATCCCAAAATTACTTGCCAAGGATGATACTATCTAAACCACTAGCTAAACAAATTAAACAAAACAAAAATAAAACATAACTCATAGGACTATGACAAAGAGGCTGAAATATTTTCTTTAGCAAGCCATCTTATAAGCAATCTTCTTTACAAATGCTCTTCTCAAGACCCAAAGTGTGTCTTCAAGTGAGAGCCCAAGTGCTAACTAGTAGCCTTCCAAAGTGTGATCTCCAAAAGTGTGATGTATGAGACCTCCCAAAAGTCTCCTCCTCCTCAAGTATTATTTCCCCTTTTTAAAGGGTTCAAAGATGTTTACATTCCAAAATATCTTAGCTAACTTTTCTCCTAAGTAAGGAGGTTACAACTTACCCATCTAGTTAGGAGGAAGTTATGTAGTTAGGAAGTTAGGAAGTTATACATAGAATTAGGAGAAATTTATGCTAACATTAATATTTGTAAATATTATATTAAATGTAATGTGATATTACAAATATTATAAATATTTTAACATCAATGAAACACCACAAAAATTTTGGCTAACACTTGAAGACAGAAATTAAGCTAAGTCATGTTGATCCTCAGCATGACCAAGCTTGAAAACCTCAAAAATAACATCAAACAAAGTCAAAGCAAGCAAGTAAAAGTTCCCTGGGACCCACAGAAGACTACGATGACATCTGTCATCAAACTTGGCAAATCTTGAGCTCAAAATACTTGGTTTTCACTAAGTATGCATCCTGTACACTGGCCTACACATGCCCAGCGTAAGGCCCAGCGTACAGCAACTTTTGGGGCTCAAAAACTCAGCAAAACATGCTAAAGTGGAGTGTCCAAACCCCCCAGAACTTTCCCCAAGGGTCCCAGTAGGTCTCAGGCACTCAAAAATTGAATTTTGGGCTCCGAATGATGGTCTTCCATTCCTATACGCCCGGCGTAGACGCCGGGGTTTGGCCAGCGTAGACAGACTTTCGGGCTCCAAAAATGCATCAAAACGTGCCAGAATCGAGAGTCCAGACCCCTCAAAACCTTCCCAAAGGTTCCCAGCAGGTCTCAGGCACTCAAAAATTGAATTTTAGGCTCCGAATGATGGTCGTTCATTCCTCTACGCCCAGCGTATACGCCCGGCGTAAGTCCAGCGTAAGCCCAACGTAGACAGACTTTCGGGCCCTAGAAATGCCAGAATCGAGCATCCAGATCCCCCAAAACCTTCCCCAAGGTTCCCAGCAGGTCTCAGGGACTTGAAAATTGAATTTTGGGCTCCGAATGATGGTCTCCCATTCCTATACTCCCGGCGTAGACGCCGGGGTTTGGCCAGCGTAGATAGACTTTCGGGCTCCAAAAATGCATCAAAACGTGCCAGAATCAAGTGTCCAGACCCCCCAGAACCTTCCCCAAGGTTTCCAGCAGCTCTTGGGCACCCAAAAATCAATTTTAACCTTAAAATAAAGCATTTTCATGTGTATACGCTGGGCACATTTTTGGCTTACGCTGGCATGCTATACGCTTACGCTGGCATCCTCTACGCTTAGCATCCACAGCGTATACGCCAGCAAATGTAACACTTGTAAATTAAATCTGGCCTGATGTAGCGTATACGCCCACATGTCTCCCAGTCCGATTTTTCCGGTAACCCTACCCCTATAAATAGCCCAGTTTTCTGCATTTTCGATGGTGGGCAAAAAAACTTCCAGAGGACACAAGAGACATTTACGCTGCGGACCAGAGCTCAAAAACCCTCTTACACTGGAGAGCCCTGTACGCCGTATACACAGTCTCTACGCTCCGCCTGCCTTGCAAACTAGCCGAGTCATTCCCACACACGTCGGGGCCTTTCGTCCGCCTTGTGTCAAAGCCACAACTGCGTTTGGACCGGTGCACTTTGTAATCAATTCTTAATACAAAACAGTTTACATTTTGCCCAGATTTATTGCAGTTTTCTTCATTTTTCAGTTTACGTTTACAGGCTCATTTACATTATCATGCTTGTTTACATTTTACATTTAACGTGCATTGTTTACGTATAACCCAACGTGTTGTAGCGGCAAACGTTGGGGAAGTCCTTGTTTGATCCGTGTGCAGACCATTCAAGGCACTCTACCTTCGTCAGTTCCAGCTTGCCCTCAAGCGGAGGCAGGGTCAACTGTGCTTGTCTGTAGATCTTTCGGTGCTCATAACGTTCCAGCCTTGCACCGACAATTTCGGTCGGTACAATCAATATTGCAAATATTTTTATGAGTAGTAACTTATATATATATAATAATGTTTTAAAAAAATAATGTTTTAAGACTTGGGATAATTAAAGGCAATTTTTTAAACCAGGGCTTCACACTATAGGTACTTCATTTAATGGTTATTATATCTATATATATGTATATATGTTGATTAATTTGTTAGATATTTTAACCACCTGATGCTTTCGTAAAGTTATAAACGAGTGGTAGTAATAAGATAATTTTACATACATCTTGGTGTAAATGTGAGTGAAAGTGGTAGTGTTAATGGCTAAAAATAATTCTTCTTCGTCTTCCCTGGTAAATCGTGCAGATAATTAGCAACAGTTCTAGAACAGCAGGCGTAATCAGCTGGTTCATTTTTTCCTTTCTCTTATCTCTACACAAAGCCTGTAAGAACTGACACATGTTCTAACCAAGATCCAAAGTGTTGTTTCAATCAAAACCGTATGTTTGAACTGCCACCACACAATAAGGCCCTCCAAAATCATAACCAACTGCCACCACAGGAGAAGGCTCTGCCACTACATCTGGCATCGTTGTGGTGTTCAATTGTTGAAGAGCGAGGGAAAAGGATATTCTTGGAAGGAAGAAAGAAAATGATGAATAGTTCCCTAGAATTTGTTTTGTTCTGCCCCAAATTTGCTTAGGGCTTCCTGCGTTTTTTCTTTTTTTTTGAAATTGCAGAACAAAAACAAGAACCTGAATTTCATTCCCTCCATGAATGTGTCTACACAGTTTTTAGAAATCGCATTACAAAATCATCAATCACTTCTGCTGGAAATCCACGATCAATTCAGATGTTCCCAGAACGTTACTCAAGAATCCAAGTTCCAATTTTTAGAGCTGCTGCTCCTAAGCGAGCATCCACTGAACCCATTCATCGGCAACATCTTTGAAAGCGGGGCTGAGATCTTTTCTTTAGAACTCACACTGGGATAGAGCATCATCGCCATCGAAATCTCCCTCTTTGAGAATGGCCTGCAGATCGACATCAAAGAGCAAATCCAGACCCAGAATTGTAGTATTTCTGTGCAGGCTCTCCAACGTTATCAGTCTCGTTGTAGGCTCCGCCAGAAGCTTGAAACCCTTGCACATCTCCACCATGAACTCGCCGGCCCCTAATTTCTCCGCCATCACAGGCAAATAATCCTCAAACTCCATGGCTAGCTCAAAGCCACCAAAAATCCTCTGCAACTTCACAAGAATTTCCTCTTCTCGCCGAGCTCGATTTGAAACGCATCGGTAATTTTCATAGCAGCAACAAAATGAAAATGACAATGATGAGTTGCAGATAATTGATTAAGGTGGAAGCGGCAAGAACAACCCCAAACCAACGGCAAACCAAAGTGACCATAATATTATTTCATTTACTTGTTGACGTAACTGGCTTTCATTAGTTAAATAAAATTAAATCATAAAATTCTGTGTTTCATCACCACATAATAACTTACATGAACCTTTGGTAAGTTCAAGTGTTATTCTTTTGAAATTCTTTCCAAATTATTTAAGGCAGAGCACAGGTGCTTTTGAACAAATATCGGTAGCTTGAAACACTATTTTCTATCACCTTCTCCTGCTTGTTCTTTACTAGTATCCAAGGATTTGCTAGTTATTCTATTTTTATTTTCATTCATGCCATCTTTTTTTTCAATCCATCTCTTTCTTTTTTCCAAAAAAAAAGATAGGAATCAATACCCTTTCAGATTACATCTTGCTATTTCAATATTTGTATTGAAATATTTTTGAAAATCTCAATCATCTCATGTCTCTGTTCCATAACATGGCTAAAATGTGCCAACAAAATGGTCTAGTGATTAATTCAGCAATGTCACATACGCTAATAGTGTGAAAGACTTACCTCTTAATTTAATTATTCCAAGGCTTTAAAACATTATTTTTCAAACATTATTATATAAGTTACTACCCATAAAATAATTTTAATATTAATGATAAAATATTTGTAATATTTACAAATATTAGTGTTAGCATAAATTCCTCCTAACTTTATGTACAACTTCCCAACTACATAACTTCCCAATTAAATTGGTGAGAAATATCTCCTAACAACATGGGTAACTTGTAACTCCCAAAAGGGGGAAAGATCACACTTTTGGAAGAAGACACTTGATATATCACACTTTTGAGAAGACATTGGGATCACACTTGGGCTCTCACTTGGAGACACACTTGGGGTCTTGAGAAGAGCAATGTAAAAAAGAAATTGTGAACGATTGCTTGTAAGATGGCTTGCGAAAGAAAGGATTTCAACCACTTTGTCATAGTCCTATGAGTTATGTTTTATTTTTATTTTTTTTAAATTTTCTAGCTAGTGGTTTAGATAGTATCATCCTTGGCAAGTAATTTTGGGATTTTTATATTGCTTTTATTGTTCTTGTTGCCCGATAGAAATTTTCTGTTAAAATTTTTCCATAGAAGTGCTTGTGTTTAAAAGCTTTAAGAGCATTTTAGTAGTAAATTTTGTTATTTTGCAACATATAGGAACTGCTATTGAGATCATTGTAAGAGAGCCTCTACTTGTAGTCATGCCGTTGAACGATTCAATAGTCAAGAGGGTTCAAAAAATCTTTGGTATTTTGATGGGACCATAATAGCTTCTTTTTATCTTTAAAGTGAAACTCCGTGGTATTTCAATCAGAAATTGTCAAGTCTTTTGAAGGTTCTGTTGAATGCAATTTTTGACATCCATTATCTAGCCAAAATAGAGTCTCATACGTGATAGTTTACATAGCAATTTTTTGGTAACGTAGTAGGATTGTCTTGAAGAAATTTCTTATTTGAGCCTTGGAAGTTTGAACAATTCATAGATATTAAATTTGGGATAGCTTTATTGTGAAGTGTTTGCTCGTGTCATTTTACCTTGTTTAAATATTTGAGGTCTACACAAATCTGCTTTCTTTTCTGTCTATTTCCATTGAATCTTGCTCTATTTCTAGTTTTCTTGTGGAACTATCTCTTTCTCTGGGGAAAATTAGAAGTAGATTCACAGAGTTTTGCTGAAATTTTTTTGCAAAATTTTATTTGTTACAAGTAGGTATTATAAGGACTTCATAGACTAGGCAGTTGAACAAAATAGGAACTCTCAACAACTCACAGTACTTGGCAAAGTTGGCTGAATCTCTTTAAGATAAGTCATTTGTAGTTTACACACAATGCAATCATTTCATATTTCACAACCGCACACTGCAACAGCACACACATACTCACATTAACTACTGATTTTATTTGGAGGTATCTGGGTCTTGGTGTTCCCAGAGACCAGCAGGCACCTAAATCCTGTTCGAGGACACTCATTGGTGGTCACGTCCAAAACGGTCATGAAAAGAGACACTACCTCTTCAAAAGCCAAGTCAATGTCATTTGTAAGGACAACATACTCAAACCCATAACAACCAACATCTACGAAAGTATCCACATAGCCTAATGAAAAGCGATAACCATAGAGCTCGACCTTCATTACATCTCTCAATCCTTAACAAAAGATCAATCTATAGTTGTAAAACTCATAGTATTACCTATTTATGACCATGAAACCATAGATCTAGAGTTCCCTAATGAAAACATTAACACAATTAAGAAAGTGCTTGAGGGCTATGAGGTAGTCATGAACTTTGACAAAGTTTCAACCATTGATGGGGCTAGTGCTCTAGCCATTGTAACATTTCCATCTAGTGAAATCTAATCCTTTGCCTATCATTTTTAGTTCCCATGCACCAAAAACATAGTAGAATATGAGGGTTTGATTATAGGGATAATGGTAGCTCATGACCTAGGAATTAGGCACCTAGCAATCAAAGACAATCCACAACTCATGGTTAACCAAGTAACTGAAGTCTATGCATGTAAAGCTAAGCACTTACAACCTTACTATGACCTAGGAAAGAAATTATTACAATAATTCATAGATGTTTATATCCAACACGTATCTTAAAATAAAATTACCATAGTTAATTCAATTGCAAAACTAGCCCTTAGAGTGATGCTAGATGTGTTTAGCAAGTTACCCATCTTAATTGTCGACTTTGCTACTCCCATCACACAGAACACTAAGGATACCTTTGTGGTTGTTGGTCATACTACTCCTTCCAAGGAGAGGCATGACAATATCAAATTTTACCTTATGCATGATGAATCCTCACAAGACCTAACTACTACGCAAAATGATTTCATACATAAGAGATTGAAGTAGTATGTCATCGTAGCTGATAATACATTATGTTGATGATCCTATGATGGCATACTCATCAAGTGCTTAGGTAAAACCAAAGCTAGAATATTCCTAAAGAAGGTTCAAAAGGGTGTTTTTTGTTGACATATATGACCTAGGGCCATGGCCACTAAGATTAGATCGTTAGGCTACTATTATCCCCATATGGAAAATGACTACCTACAAAAGGTTAAGCGATGTGACACATGCCAACGATATAACAACCTAATACATATATCACCAACTAAGTTATATAGAACCTAGGTAACATGGCCATTTCAAGAATGGGGATTGGATATCATTGGACCTATAACACCTAAGTCTACTGTAGGGCATAGCTTCAGCATTACCACAACCAAATACTTTACCAAGTGGGTTGAGGTCATTCCCCTAAGGAAGCTCACATCTGAACAAGTTTGCAAATTTATCCTAGATAAAATTATAGTTCATTTTGGCATAGCCATGACCATAGGTATAAACAATGGATCTCAATTTAGTAGTTAACAAACCAAGGATTTTTGTCATGACCTAGGCATTAAGCATTCTTTCTCATCACCTTACTACCCTCAAGCCAATGGATAAGCTGAAGCAAGAAACAAGGCCATTATCAACATGTTGAAGAATATGCTTAATAATAGCAAGTAGAAGTGGCATGAGTGGCTTATTCATGCACTATGAGCATACAAAAAAACCTATCACATAGCAACTAGCATGACCCCTTACAGCCTTATTTATGATTCTAAAGTTGTTTTACCTATTAAATTATAGGTTCCATCACTCTAAGTATCCTTGAACAACTTTTTCAATGATGAGTAGAGTAAATAATTGTGGATAACAACACTAGATCTGATAGAGGAGAAATTTATGCAATAGCTTGCTCACATCAAGCACTATCAAGAGAGGTATAAGTGACAACATCATCATGACTTGACCATGTGTAAGATCAAGGAGGGGAACCTAGTCCTCAAGGCCATCTATGAGCATGCGGAAAAATTCTTAGCCAATTGAGAAGGGTCCTTCATTGTCACTAGAGCCTACAGGAATAGAGCATTCAGAATAGCCAACATGAATGGGAATCAGCTGACCAATCTAGTCAATCTTTCCTATCTGAATCCATACTACATGTAGCTAACAATCACCAACAAGTGAGCTTACATTCAATGGTCTATTATGATCTTAAACTAGCAACATGGTCTACCATAGCCTTCAACTAGTACCATGGCCTAACATAGCCTTAAAATAGCAACATTGCTAACCTATATAGCCTAATTCTCAAGTGTCTTGTATGCATTTTGCAATTAGAAAATGCAATGGTGTTTTGTATTCTTTGTTGGTGACTCTTAGGTAAATTCTCTAGACACCAACAAAGAGGAGCCATTGAAACACCATAAAATTTTACATGCTATAATCAATATTCATCATGTAGCTTTCACCCCAAGAAACCTAAAGTAAAATTTCATTGTAAATGTGAAAATTGTAAACTACAATGGGTAATTTCATATACTTTATACTTTTGGGGCTAAAAAATGCCTCATAAGTGATCAAAACCTCATTTCCCAAGTGAAAAATATCACCTAGTGTCTATATTTGGGCTTGGGTAATGGTCAAAAATATCTTTTAGAATGCCAATATAGGCAATTTGATGGGTTTTATTAGGGGGTATGCATTTTTCTATGCTAGAAATACCTACAGGGGTAGATCTCACCTACCCTTAGCAAGGAAGGGTGGAGGGTTTAGAAGCTTTTCCCCATTCAACATGGAGACCAAATGGATGACTTGGAAACTTTTCCCCCATCCTAGAAAGTTTTCACCCAACTTGAAAACTTCCCCCACAATGGAAGTGTTTTCCCCAACTTGGAAACTTTCTCCCTAGCCTAGAAAGTTTTTCTCCTAGCATGGAAGCCACAAGGAGAAAAATTCATCAATTGATGCACTTCAACATTGACTACCCAGTTCAAAAAGTGTGGTGGAGAGCTTAACATGAAAGGTTCATCTCCAACATGGAAGGTGTGCCTCAATTACTATTTATAGTAAATAAAATGGCCATGGGGGAAAGCACTTACTATTTATAGTAACACCCAAAATTTGGGCACCCATCTTACCTAAATTTGTAGCCATTTTGCAACCAATTTTTAGTCATTTTATAGCCAATTTGGAACCAAATCATAGCAAATTTGTAGCCCCATTCATTCATAGCATAAAGACTCTATAAAAACCAACCTCAAACATCATTTGGAAGTTTTTGAATTTTTAACAAGTTAAGAATTTTTTTGCTCAAGAAATTCTCAAGCAATTTTTCAAACACATAATTCCAAACTTGGGACATTTTTAGGCACTCAAGAGCTCTTTCATGTTTCCATACTTGCATTCTCTTAAACCCCAACGTGGAAGCAATGAGGCCTTGAGATTTGATATATTTTTTATGTTAACACTACACTTATGGAATTCCAAACCCAACACAGAACAACTTGGAATCCAAATATTCCACCTTTCTCACCCCCTGGTAGCAACCCAATTGGAAGATCCAAGGTTACAATAGCAAAGGAAGGTTTGATAACATCAAGAGTGGTTTAGCAATTGGATTATGGGGTAGATCACCTCAGCTTCAATGGGCTTTCAACTCTTTCACAAGTGAACCACCTTTTTGCTCATATAGGTAGCATTTAACATATTTCTCTAACTTATTCTTTAGTATTTTCTTAATAAATGTTTAATTTTTGAGTTTTGTGTTGAAAAAATAAATTTATTATTTGTGAATTATTCAGATCTATTCGTATTTCCATGTTTTTCATCTCATAAGTCCTTGGTTGATCTATCAAATCAGCCAAGGTGCCTCAAATCCCATTTTTATTGTAGAGGCCCTAAGGATTCGAAGTTGGGGAACTACTTGTATCGAGGATCCTTGTTTTTCATTCTAGCGATTGAGAGTTTTGACTACAACACTAGCTGGCAACACTAGTGACCTTAGAATCCCATTATGATGACCAATCAAGCTCTAAAACTCACCAAAATCCATGTTTCATCCATGTCTACACTAAGGAAGCTAAAGACTACAATCGGATAGTGTAGTCCCAATTGGAAAGGAAAATGATACAATAAAAACCAATAGTAAACAACTTAGAATGGCCCAAAATTAACCCATAATTACTAGAACCTTGGCCCCATGGCTCCCAATTGTAAATTTCACTCTATTTCAATCCTGGGAATCATACAAACTTAGTCATTACTTGTCACTATGTTGGGGCCTATTAGCCTAGTGTAGCCACCCATGGAATTGAGATTTTAAACCTTTTAAGAAGTTAAAATGTTGTCAAAACTTACTAATATTCAATGCCTACCCATAATGCTAGATTTTTAGACCATTAGAAGCCTAAAAATGATCATACTAATCCTAGGAAACTACCCATAAATGTCAACTACATCATAAGAAGATAAGACTACACTAGGCTAGTGTACTCCCTAGTAGGGCCCAACATAGTCACAACAAAAGTACCATTGGTTTCTTCAAAAAACAAATCCCTAGAATGGTCTCCTCATGTGACCAAAAACATCTGGCAACCATGTAGCCCCATACCATAGCCTACTAAGGCCTAAATTGGCAAAATTTAACCTTATTTAATAGCATTCTTTCATCACTTGGCATTTCTCAGATCTTTTTTGATTAATTTGACATTAGTTGATGTCATTTGACATTAGCATAGCCTTATTTGATCTTATTTAAGACTATTTTATGTGGTTTTGACCATTGCTTGACCTTTGTTTGATCTTATCTTATAACATTTGGCCCTTGTATTATATCCTATTTTCCTTAACACACATATTATAGCATTTATTGACCATGTTTGAGCTTCACTTGGCCTTTAAGTTAATGTGTTTTGGCTCATATATGCATTATTATTGATGTATTTTACATTATTTTCACATTCTTTAACAACTATATTACACAAGTGTCGCTTGATGTTCTTATGTTGTCATGTAGGATTAAGATATGAGGATAAGAGAGCAAATTGGACTAGCCTCAAATCCTAAATGGGCCCCTCTTATGCTAATGTTTGGTTAAGATAACATAGAAAGATTTTACTGTATAGCATTGACATCCTGAGGTAGCCTGATGATCATTAATCTTGAAGCCGAAAACATCATGGAGGGTTCCTTAGTAAATGTTCCCATTTAAGACCACAATGATGAGCTGAAAAAACATAGGACCAAGTTCCTCACTAGAAATTAATCCTACTCATGACCTCATGAAACCCTTGCAATGCAACATTAAAGCCATCACATAGCCTTGATTACCTCTAACACACATGTTTACTTATAGTGTTGTTTACCACTGTTGATAGGTTTCAATGAATGAATAATGTTGATGATTTTAATGGTCCACAATAAGCAAGCCTATATGACACCTTTTTCATGATGAAGGAACATCTTTTTATGGCCTACTGAGTCCTTAAACTAGCATCACTAATCCACTAACATCTTAAATTAGCACCATGGTTTGCCAAGGCTTTAAACTGGTAATACATGTAACCTTTGGTAGCCATATCTACTAATTTTTGAACATGGTCTTATGTATTTCATTGTAACAACATGATTTTTCTATCTAGCTTTCTTGTCCTCTTGGAGTTATGCTTGTTGGAGAAAGATTGAAAGCATCATGGAGGTACAACTCATCACAGTAGAAAGTCACCACATGTCCTCAATGTGCAAGATTCAGTGAGTTTGTCCTACCATGCCAAGAGTACTTGTTCCAAATCATTTGCATTACCATTCCATTGAGCCAAATCCTATAGCCTAATTATAACCTTCCTTACCTTAGATAACAATGTTGACCAATGTTTAACACTTGTGCACTATGGTTATATGACATCTCTTCATCATGCTCTACCATCAAGTCCATTGAATGTAACATACTTCAATGGGAAACCATCTATTCCATCTAGTGCAACACATCTCACTTGATGGGAAAACTAAATCAAAACCAGCTTTGGAAAAGAAACTGAATAAAGGTTTCCCCACAAAAAAAATTCAAAAACAAAAACAAAAGGAGGAAGCAAATTACCAAGAAGCCAAGTGGTCATTGAAGCCTAAAGGATAGATCAATGGCTCTAAACATATAAAGGAAGGAGCCTATTGGTAGAACTAACCTTGGAGAGAGGTGTTAGTTCCTCAAACACATATGTTGAGAGAACCATACTTCAAAACACAAACAGTGAAGTCCAAATGGATTGACCAATAAGTTTGTGCCCTACCATAGCCATGATGTCAATAATTGGGATGCATTGTTAACCTTCATGACCATTTTTCTACGAACTCACTACCATTTCACCATCATATCCTCCTCCCATCATCACAAGCACTCTTTGGCATGGTTCAACACTATTGATTCAATAATGAAAAAGGAACGTTGGTGATGGACCTACATGATTGTTAATGTCTCTCGAGTCAATCCTCTAGACATCAATAAAGAGGAGCCAATGAAACACCATCAAATTTCATGTTGAAACCTTTATTTTCTCAACTTGGGATAAAGAATCATTGTAAATGTGGGATATGTAGTCCAAGAGCAACAAGCTTGCATACTATAGCTTTTTTGAGTGAAAAAATGCTTTAAAAGTTGTTATTTCCTTGTTTACCAAGTAGAAAAGAGTACCCCACATCCATATCTATGCTTGGGAAGGCCCAAAACACCTTTGGAATCACTAAAAATAACATTTTTATGGGTTTTTGTAGGGGTGTATCCTAAACTACTTTGGAGCCATTTTCAATGGTCAAAATAACTACACTTTCAGTAGTCATAGTAACTACACTTTCAGTAGTCACAAGAGCCAACATACTCACTATCAAGACCTAGAAGTGTAATTTTAGGATTGCTGGAATTTCCATTTTCCAACAACAGCTAGTGTAGTCATCCCAAGTTAGCGATGGCCAATGCAGATAGCATTCTTTACCAAGCATGATACTTTCCAATGGATTCCACCATTTTCATACTTTCCAACTTTTTTCACATTTTCCACTAGTTTTTCCATTTTGCATCAACCTCAACATAGTCCACCAATGCTAGCCTACTATGAATGTTGTCAACATAGTCACAAAATTCTATTTACTATTTATGATAAATGGATGGGTTTTGTGGCTATAGCCCATTCCAAACTTACTATGAAAGGCAACTACATTGATAGTAGATGACCATTGGCCATTGCCAATGTAGTCAAAGCACTAACGACATAGTCAAAAAAGCCCATTTACTATTTATGGTGAATGGATGGGTTTTTTGGATGTAGTCCATTTCAAAATTACTATAAAAGGCAACTAAAATGACATTGGATGAACAACTACATTGGTAGTAGTAACCATTGGAAATCCAAAATAAACATCGATTTATTAGTAATCAATGGCAATCAATGGTAGTCCCA
This sequence comes from Gnetum montanum, assembly GCA_015680685.1. Classification (NCBI taxonomy): domain Eukaryota; kingdom Viridiplantae; phylum Streptophyta; class Gnetopsida; order Gnetales; family Gnetaceae; genus Gnetum; species Gnetum montanum. The sequence continues at coordinate 1,394,450 of MNCI01020044.1, forward strand.
AAAATGGAAACCCTATCATATAAATATCAAATGCCAACAACATTTTATAGTTATGAACTCTTGTCATTTTAAAAATTCTTGGCATCCAAATGTTCTTCAACACACTTAGCAGTTGGCATTGGCACAATTGTTGATAGTAATACCACTTTCCTATTTTTAGTAACCACTTCCATCATCCATCAAACCTACTTGCAATTCAACTACACTTCCAGTAGTAGAAACTACACTATGCTAGGCCTAAACACTTCCACATAACTACCATTAAATCAAAAGTATAAAACCAATCCCATTTCCACATTGTAGATCTAGTAGAAACTAATGAAAAGTTGCAATAGGCTGAAACTAGGAATAAACTAGATCGTGGAGGTAGCCTTCAATAATTGACTTTAAACTTTAGCAAGAAACTTCTAGTGCCCTTGGCATGAACTTGTACATCATGAATCAAAATATTTTATATTTTTATATAAATTTGGTTGTTCATGCTATGCATGTTTTGATTTTTGTTTCCATTTCTACACTTATTTTTGTAACTATGATTCCATTTTTGATGAGACGTGATTCGCATAAGCCATGATATCATGTACGTGATATTGCATCGTCCCTTGCTATGTCGCGTACGTGATATCGCGGTCCACCACCAAATCTATAAACAAGAGGTGGCAATCCCCTTATTTCCCATCCTGAGTTAGAAGTAGGGAAACTCTGGTAGTTTGATCACTCTAGAGATAGAATATTTTCCATGTGCCCGCAGTAGGAGTCCCAAAGTGAACAGATCTTTATTCGAGCAACATTGTACCTGAACACAAGTTGTGTATGGAAATAAAGACGAGCTTTTCAGATAAACCTTGTGGTGCATGGAATAGGATTTTATTTATTGTTTCTCTCTCACTCTTAAACTCCTAGAATGCATTATGAGTACGACTTGATTACGAGCATCTAAGGATGTGTATGGATAGTTAAGGAATCGGCTCTTCATCGCACTTAGGCTAGATAGATTCTCTCAACCCTTTACTCCTATTTAGGTGCCTCAGTACGACCACTTCGAGCATGTGCGTTACACGTGGTGATCCTAGCAATGATTAGCATTTGGTAGCCACGGTTGCATCGGTTCAGGGTATGTATGGTAAGTGGGAATGGATGCTGACGCTAATTAATTTAGACTTAGTTCATTATTTAGAGTTAGTTAGTTTCTCAACCCTTCACCTCGATAGCATTGGAGAAAAACATAAAAAGATATAAAAATCATATACCTCAGACTTACTTAACCATACACCATGACAAACACAAGTAAATCTGGAAAAACAATGAATGATTAACCCCAAGTGTTCCATGGGGAATGTAGGCACTCATCATTCGCACCGTTGCTGGGGACTAAATGTTTGTGTGTAGAATAGAACATAAAGGATATCACTCACATCGTTGGGAGCCTAAACGAACCTTTAGGTTAATTAACAAAAAAATTTTATAAAAGTGAAATTAGCACATGGATAAATCAAAATGTCTTCTTCTCATAAGAGCAACTCACCCCCTAAGGACCATACACAAGACAATCAACAACATAAAACACATAGCCAAAATCAGCCAAGTCCTAAACAATACAAGATAGTTTATACTCATCCCAATGAGTATATTTCAAACTTTACCTTTATTCTCCATCAAGACAAGTAGCTGCAATGGAGAGATTTGCAAGGTAACTTCATGTTACCCCTAGATCAATCAGTCTCTTACATGCTTTTCCGTGCCTTGGCACAGATAGGCATGACTGCATTATATGCTGAATACATTTTGGAAGACTTTGATATGAGGGATTATCATCCCATAGAAGCACAAAGTATGAGAGACTCAAGGTAGGAGAGTCAACATACACTTTTGAAGGGAAAGGTTTGCACGTCCTTAGCGAAATAGGAGATGAGGAACCCCTTATAACAGGTTCTTTGGCAAATGATGTTCCCCCTCCTAACGATGATGAGGAGGTTGGGTATTAGAACCTATGATCAACGATACATAACCATGGTTTTGATGCCCATGAACACCAACTGTTCACAAAGGGAACAACCACTCATTTCAAGGATGGGCACTTAGATCGCCACCACGATCGAGGTCGTAGTAGCTGAAGAGAAGGTAAGAAATATCATCATGGTGATGGTTCCCCTTCTTCTTCCCCTTCTTCACATCACTCACCCTCTCCTTCCACATCTGAGTGTAGCCATCATGGACACAATAGAGAGGATAAAGGTAGAAAAAATGAGAGACCTCGACAGGAAATTTGAGAGAGAGGAAAAGGGCAAGGACATAGGGAGAGTAGGGAACAACATAGACATCACAGGTGTCATGAAAGAGATGTTCATGATGAGCCCCTACTCACAACCCGAAGTATGCTTGACATAATGGAGGCAGTTAGGATTCCCACAAGGCATTTAAGAGATAGTCAGATCAAATGTTTAGACATGAACAATATCCCACGATTTGAAGGAGGATACAATACAGATCTGTAAAATTGTTTACAGGCATTCCACGATGCCTGTGCCTTGAAGAATATAGAGAATGAGTGGCAAAAACTTAAGTTTTTTCCAAGGACACTCACCAAAGAAGCAGAGAGTTGGTACTTGTCCTTAGAACCAGAAACCATTAGGAGGTGGAGTACGATGCTAGAACTATTCAATGATAAGTATCAAACATACTCCAGAGTGTCCAATTTGCATAAGTAGATCCAAGGCTAGAAGCAAGGTACTCATGAACCCTTGGATGCGGCCATGGCCCGCTACTGCACATTGTTACATCATTGCCTAGTCCATGGGTACACTCAGTGGGATCAACTTCACCACATCGTGGATGGGCTAAGGCATAAAACGAGAAGAACCCTTGGGACTTATGCCCAAGGGAGACTATCACAACTTAGAGCCCATGAAGTACATCACTTGTTGGAGCAAATAGCAAAAGAAGAAGGTGAGCTACACAAAAGATAAAGTGTGGAAGAATACAACCGTGATCCCTCTCTTCGAAAAAAGGAAGTGAAATTTTGTGATGAATAGGATGAGTCACATCGAAGAGTTGGTGAATAGAAAGACCTTGTCACTTCAAAAGCTCACAATAGAAATAGCGGCTAAGGTAGATGATGTATGGAGTTCCTTAGACTCTAAATTTGAAACTATCTTAAAAATTGTAGAAGAGTCTATCGTAGAAAAAAGTAGTGACAAAGGTAAGACAAAGTGGAGAGATTTAGGCCTTGCACATAACAAGGGTAAGGGGGAAATCACTAACTCTGATGTGGCTATGGACTCTGACACATACAATGATGGTGGATGTGAGATCTACCAATATGACCATCCTAAGGGATGTTGTCCAATTATCTCACATATATAGGAGTCTGGGGTGTATGCGCTTAATCCAAGACACAACCAATGGAAAGCACCTCGTAGGGTACCTTATCCCTAAGGTAACCCAACACAGTTCCACCAACCATTAACATATTATCTAAGTGGAACTCCACCAAAACCCATCAGATAGCATCAACAGTGGCAATACCCACAGTCATGGGGGATGCCATTGCCAAAACATCAATACCCTTACTGGCAGCCTGACCCATATGGATATTATGTGTAGCATCTGATTTCTCCAAGTGACTCTATGAGTCACACAACTCCCCACAGTGACTACCAAGTTTGGGAGTACTTCAAAAGGATTCCTTCTCCTCTGAGAGACACTCCATACCCTCCTCCAAATCCATCCGCACCTCTTCCACAAGTAGTTCCCATAACACCTCCTACTCCAACAATGCAAGGCGAACTTCCTATCCAATTGAAGCAACGTCACGCTGTGAGAGCTATAAATATTCAACCTACTTCTAGTTCTAAAAACTGTAAAAAGAGAAGACCCTTCTTTAGAACCAAAAGCCCAGACAAACTCTCGCAACAACAAGAAGTTTGGCCCATGTACACTCCTCCACCATCTAACACTTCAGTGCACCCTTCAGTTCAACATCAAAGCCTAACACATACGGTTATGTTAATGCATACCGTAACCAACTGGATCAAGGTAGGCCATCTTCCTAGGAAACTAACTGATCCTGGAAGTCCCTTAATCTACCTTCAAGTCACTGAAAATGAATCACATAGGGCTCTTCTTGACTCAAGTTCCTGAGTCAACTTAATTTCATGAGAGATGTATCACACTTGGAACCTGCTCCAACTTAAGAATAGCAACATTCAACTAGAGCTGGTAGACTAGTCCATCACCATTCCCTTGGGATTGGTGGAGGATATCATCACCACTGTGTATGGTTGGTCTTACCCAGCTGATTTCCTAGTGATTGAAATCAACAACAATGAAGGGGACTTCCCAATTATAATGGGAAGGTCATGGCTTAGTAAAGTAGATGCATGCCTTAGGATCTGTGATCTTTCCTCCGAAATTTCTAAGATAAATATTTATGGAAAGATCAAGAAGAGGAAAGTTCCATGCATCACATACAATGACTCATCAAGTGATGATATGGAGGAAATGCCTCCATGTAACAGGTGTGCTCTTGAAAATTTGAAACAAAGATGCCTATATGTAGCAATCACACAACTAGTAGTAGACACCGCATGGTTGACAACTACTAGAAGGAGCAAACAAATATGCATGGAATGAACTGAGGAGATAAGCTATGCCAGCAACAAAGGCATAGACACATTGAAATATGAGCGTTGCCAACTACCATCCCTTAATCTAAGATCATCAATTGGGAGAAGTTGGGCACTTCTACGAAATTCAAATAGGTGCTCATTTTTTCAGATCTCTCCCTTTCTTCTTAGTCATGGGGGAGATGGCCACCTATGCTAATCATATGGGGCCCTCAGTTCTTTTAAGTTTTTATCTTTCATGTTTTTGTTTTACACATTTTTGTTTTACAATGTTTTTGTCTTATACATTTTTGTTTTACAAATTTCTTTAACTTTTCTAGTTTTCATTTTACAACTTTCTTTAACTTTTCTTATTTTTTGTTTTACAACATCGTTATAATTTTTCCATTTTATGTGTGTGTGTGTGTGTGTGATCCACCCTGTAAGTTTGTCACCCAATAAGTGTTTCGAATGATGGTATGAACTATTTTCATGTTGATTGCTAATGTTTGATTTTTACCTTTAAGTCACAATGTTGATACTAAGGTATGTTTCTCTTGATATGGAAGGCAATGAGTTCACTTCATCCATCCATCCACCAATTTCTATGGTCTCTCTCGGCTTGGAAATGTATAGTCCCTTTCATAATAAGGACTTTAACGAATCGGTGACTGGGCATTTTTCAAACTAAGGAAGGATTCAAGGATTGAAAAGGGTGTGACTTCAAGGGAACTTTATGTTTGTGTGTTGGCCATTCTCTTGGGTGCTTAGATATTTTCTTTTTGAGTTTTTCTTTTCATTCTGATGTTACCCAATTATTGAAAGCTGAGTCAATAAAAATAAGAAGTCTTTGCATGGTGTGGTTCTCACACATAAAAACACAAAAAGCAAAAAAAAAAAAACAACAACAATTAAGTGAGAATTCAAAGCACACCCCTTAGATGAAATAATTCCTTGGGCTACAAGCACTGGTTATGGAACTAAAAATGTTCCCTCTAACTAAGGGCCTTCTCACTTCCTATTCTTTCCTTTGTTTCATCGAAATGGTGGTAACTCTTGGGGAAGGCATTCTTGTTATCCAAGTGGATGGTTTAGCCGCCTGCATTGATGCAAATTCACTGGATGTGGTTGGTTTGAGGCTAGACTTGGAATGGGATTTGCTAAGTTACATTAATCATGAAATACACAAGGGTCTGTACACCACCTTGTTCTTGGGATTCCATTCCATCCTCTTCTCTCCATTGTTCACCTCATTGCCGGTTGTATCATTAGTATATATTTTGGTTGATGCATTGTTTTATTTTTGGTAAATTCTTGTAGTTAAGACTTTAACTCTTATTCCAAATGACATTCTCGGAGCCTACAAACTCTTTGAATGTGGGCTTGTTAGGGCATTATGGGCATGAGCCTGCTTTGGGGAGGACCCACTGACATTTCTATTTAGAGCATTAGTTAAATTATTTCCACTAACATTTTGTAATTAATTTTATTGTGTTCATTTCCATGTTGACATCCATTTTATCAATTCCATAGTTTTCCCTTTTTATCTATCTTTCTTACTCCTCTTCTTTCTCCATTCTAACGCTACTGAAGGTTCGCAATTAGTCATGGGGGTCCGAGGCCCGATTTTTTTGATTTTCTCATAACCCCGAATTGTTTGATTTTCTTCCTAACCCCTACATATTTGGTAGTCATCATTAATATATCCCTAGATCTGTATTAGCCATACCACAACCTAGCCAATGGACCTACACTGAAGAAAGGTATTAATTGCATGATGATTCATTTACACTTGCTAATATATGATTGTGTTATGTGTGCAGATGACAATCATACAACAACGGAATTGGATCTAGAGAGAACACTTGGAATGAAGTGGTGCTGGAAGTGGCTATGCAAGGAGCAAGATCGATGGTGTGCTTACCAATGGACAATAGAAGGCATCATTTTGGCATTGGTAGCAGCAACACTTCTTTCTCTCTCTCTTTCTTTCTCAACTGCCAAAAAAGGCTTGATGTCATTGTAATAAGGTGTTCACCTTTGTTGTCATGAAAACTAGTTTTGTCAAGTCTTGTAATGATGATCCATTCACATGTCATCCCATTAGTTCCATTCCCCTCAATAACTCCATACCTTTCCGATATTATTGTAAGGAACTCGAGGACGAATTTTCATTCAGTCATGGGGGTATGATAAGATGTGATTCGCATGAGCCGTGATATCGCATCCCATGTGATATTGTGTCATCCCCTACGATGTCGTGTATGTGATATCATGGTTCGCCACCAAATCTATAAACAAGAGGCAGCAGTCCCCTTATTTTTCATCCTAAGTTAGAAGTAGAGAAACTCTAGCAGTTTGATCACTCTAGAGATAGAAAATTTTCCATGTGCCTACAATAGGAGTCCCAAAGTGAATGGATCTTTATTCGATCAACATTGTACCTGAACACAAGTTTTCTACGGCAATAAAGATGAGCTTTTTGGATAAACCTTGCAGTGCATGGAATAGGATTTTATTTATTGTTTCTCTCTCACCCTTAAACTCCTAGAATGCGGTATGAGTACGACTTGATTACAAGCATCTAAGGATATGTACGAATAGTCAAGGAATCAGCTTCTCATTGCATGCGATATGAGTACGACTTGATTACAAGCATCTCGTGTGACTACTTGGTAACATAGTGGTGTTTTCAGGATTTGTGCTTGGTAATCCTAGTGGTAGTCCCAGATGTGTACAGTTAGTCAAGGAATCGGCTGCTCATCACACTTAGGTTAGATAGATTCTCTCAACCCTTTCCTCCTAGTTAGGTGCCTCAGTATGACCACTTCGAGCACGTGCATTACGCATGGTGATCCCAACAAAAATTAGCATTTGGTAGCCACTGTTGCATCAGTTCAGGGTGTGTACGGTAAGTGGGAACGGATGCTGAAGCTAGTTAATTTAGACTTAGTTCATTAGTTAGAGTTAGTTAGTTTCTCAACCCTTCACCTCGATAGCATAGGAAGAAAACATAAAAAGATATAAAAATCATATACCTCGGACTTACTTAACCATACACCATAACAAAAAGAAGTAAGTCTGGGAAGACAACGAATGATTAACCCCAAGTGTTCCATGGGGCATGTAGGCACTTAGTCTATAATGTTCAACCGGATCATGCATGCTACGCTCGTTTCATATGGTTGAGTGTAGGGCTACCTTGCCACTCATAAATTTCCATTTTTATTTTTAGTAGGCCATTTCTATTTACATTTCCATTTTTACTAGGTCATTTCCATTTATGTTTCCATTTTTACTAGGCCATTTCTGTCTACATTTCTAGTCATGTTGATTGTTCCAAAACCATTTTTTTTTTTACCTTTTGTAAGTTCGTAGGTGATCAGCAAGACTATGCATAATACCTTGAGTCTTTTTTTCAAAAGGTCCTTGGGATTCACTGTCAAGATTGTTCTGGCACTTAGATCTTTTAGTTCTCCCATTCTAGCAACTAAGATTTCCAGTACCAACAATTAGAAGTTAGGGTGAGGACTTTGATTTTACTTATGAGTGACAATCATAAGTGTGGAGTTTTAATTGAATTTAGATCTAATTATTTATTATCTTGATGATCTTTCTAACTTTGAACCATTCTTCCATAGATACAACTCATCGGTTAGTCATAAACAAGGTGATGCCTCTACAATGTGAATAGTAATGAAGGTAACTCAACACCAAACTTTGGCTAGCTTGTCAATTTAACATTGTTGCTGGGAAGGGCATAAGATTTAAGCATCATCATCAAGGATTCCATATGTCTTTAGATTTATTTTATAGATCTAGAACTTCTAAACATGTACACATTATTTTAATTTTATTTTTCTTTTGTTAAGTAGTTTTATAAATGGTTTCTTTTAATTATTTTTCTTTTATGAAAAACCTTAAAAATAAGAAAAAAGTACAATCCCAAGAATCAGCCCCCCTAATTTCTCAAACTGAAGAAATTGTTAAAAAAATATACAACTAAAGTAGTAAATTTAGGTGTAATTAAATCAAGTTTTAAATTCTTAGGATTGGTTGTTCATTAATGTGCTAAAAAGGAATGTGATTGTTAAATGAAATCAACAAAGAAACCTAGTAATCCAACATGAATTTAACCTCCTAGAAATACCATTAGTCTTTATAAATTTAATCTAAACAATTTGAAATAAGATCAAGAGGAACAAAGATAGCCTAATCCTATCCCTTTAACCTCTTTTTAGGAGCAACATCATAACAAAGAGGGAGATTCAATCGAAATCCTTCAAGAAATAAAATGGACATAATCTAAATTTTTTACATCTTTTAACCCTATTTTTAATACCCAAACTATTCCAATGTAAACAATGATTTCAACCACAATGGTAGGTTCTCAAAATCTAAGTTTTAGCCAAATATTAGGTAATGTGACCACCATTGGATGAACAACTCAACTAGTGAATACATTAAATTTTCAAATTCTAATTACATCCATAGCCTCTATTTCAATACCAAATCAAATTGTAGCTCCAACAGTAACTACAACTTTGATAATTAGATCTCCTTCATAGCATACACCTCCTTCACTCTTTTTTGGCTTAATTCCCTTTTCCTTTGGTAGTATATGTTCTAATATTCTAGTTGGATAGACCTACCAAGGATAAGCTCTTAGAGATTTATTAAATTAAAGAATATAAATAATACCTTAAGAACCATTAGTTTTTTCCCAAGGTAGGGATGTGGAGGTAAAAAACATTCACTTATTACCTAATTTTAGGGGGATAAATGATGAAGATCCAGTCACTAATATAAGGAAATTTGAAACCACACTAGTAATGTTGGCACCTCAAAGTGGAGATATAACTAAGATCATTACGTTTGAATTAACCTTAAAGATAAATTTGGTTTTTGGCTACAAATCCTTAGGACACAAATTAGTTCATGGGATGAGTTCAAGATTGTCTTTCACCAAAGATTTCTTTCCAATGATAGGTTGTATTCATTAAGAAAGAAACTAATGAGATTTATGAAATAGGAAGATGAGAATTATGAGAGTACTATTGATAGGTTTAAATTATTTTTTTTGAAAAACCCCAACCATGGATTTTTAGCCCATCAACTTATCCAAATCTTTGTAGAAGGCCTATTACCATATTATAGGCAAAATGTTGACTTTGCATATGGTGGGAATATATTAAATGTAACATCCAAGTATGACTTGAGGATAATAGATTCATTAGTAGATCAAAATAATAAATGAAAAAACTCAATGCCATGAAAGTCATGATAGAAAAGAATAAATAATTAAATAACAAAGTGTGTGAGTTAACATGGTTAATAAAGAAGCAAGCTCATGTGGTGCAAAGTAAAGTATGTAATCTTTGTGATAGCCAATAACATGATTACACCACTTATCCATCGTTAGCATATTGTCATGAGGATGTATAAGAATTTTTAAAGGTTTTTCAACAATATAGAAGAGAGCCACTAATCACCTTTCAACAAAGACCACCTTTTTGACAACAATATCCTTAAAAGAATTTTAAACATTTTAAGAGTCCAACTAGTAAAGACTTGGATAAAATCACTCAAAGTCTTACTTCCTTCATTGAAGAAAGTAGACAATTCATGAATGTAACAAGGAAAAGATTCCAAGACCTAACAAATAATGAATTACCTTCTCAACTTGAGCCAAATCCTACATCTCAAAGGAAAGGCAAGGAACAAGTACATTCCATCACCACTAGGAGTGGAAAGACTATTAAGCCTAAATCCTAGAAGAATGTTATATTTTAAGAACTTGAGACACAAGAAAAGGATCAATCACATTTTTCAATAAGGAGTAAAGAAATCAATCAATAAGGAAAAGAAAACAACCATTAACCTCTTCTCTTTTACCTAGATAAATAGCTTTACCTCCTTTTCCTAAAATATTGCAAGAAGAATTAATGACCAAAGTCCATATAGAAAAAAATGTTTAATGAGTTATATTTGCATATTCCTTTAGAATAATCTATAAAAGACACACCTGCCTATGCTAAATACTTAATGGAATTATACATGAAGAAAACAAAAGAAAATATTCCTAGGAAAGTTTATTTGGTTGATAATTTCTCTAAACTTATAAAAGCCATGAAGCTCTAAAATACTAAGATCTAGGGGTCCCACACTTCTAATTAAGATAAATTAATAGACTATTGAGAATGCCTAATTTAATATTGCAGCTAGAATTAATATTACACCACTTGACATGGCTAGGTCACTTGATTTAGAGGATATAAGAAAGGTAAATATGACAATATCTTTGGCTGATGGCTCTAATCTAGAACCTATAGGAGTAGTGGAAGATTTAATAGTGGAGGTTGGAAGAGGAAAATACCCAGTTGACTTTGTAGTATTGGAAGTAAAAGATCTATATTTTTCCCCATTATACTGGGTAGACCTTAATTAGCAATAGCTAATATAATAATCAATTATAGATAAGGAAAACTCTTATTATCATTTTCCAATCTTACATTCATCCTTAATATATATGATAGAGCAAAAGAGGACCAATTGAATTGAGATATAAAAGAAGAAAGAATGCTCTACACAATACCCACATTAGTAATGGCACAAGATAGGGAAACATTAGTATTAAACAATTTTGAGGAAGGACCTTTAGACCCCTCTACAAACATGACGAGTGAACCATATTTATAAGTATTTTTTATGACATCATGAAGTAGAGGCATAGTTGGTGAAGCTACATTGACATATTAGTGTCAACTAAGCCATTATAAAATGACATTTTTATTATTCATCACATCCCCAAGACTAACTAAAAACTAAATCTCAAGTTATACAAAATTGGGATAGATTTTGTTTACAAAATTGTAGAAGTAATACTTAGTTGAATAACTTAGTAGTGGACAACTAGTTACTATTATTGAGTTTCATATTATAAAACTTTATTTGATTAGATGCATTATAAATGATAAAAAGACAAGTAAACGTGAAAGTTTATAAAATTATAAAATCCTTCAAAAATATACCAATGATGGATCTTCATATTATTCCTAGTTGTGGTAGTTCTTCCAATCTTGATTTTTATTTTGGTGCTTCCCTTGTATGTGAAACTTTTTAAAGGATGGACTAAAATTTCTTCTCATTGATCCATGGATTTCGAAGTTGTGAGTAGGTGATCTTGAGCTTTAATTCTTATTTCTAGTAACTTTCGTTGGAAATTTCCTCCTCAAAATATCTTTTCCTTATCTTGAAAAACATCTTTAACCTTATAAACTCATGTAGATATCATATAAAATCACCAAAGAATTAGCATTAGTTCTGGTACTTTCCTCTTAATTTTTAAACCCTTCTTGAATCCTTAATTAGCTTAAAATTTAAATAATTCAGTATTGAAATTCAATATAATAATGTTCCTAATGCTTTAAAATAACTAGAATCATCAACTTATTAAGTTATTTCAATTATTATTACTATTAGTTACCTTAATGTTTGAAAATGGAATGTTAGAAAAAATTTTCAAACATCACATCCTTAGCCCCTACAATTAACTACAAGAGTGCATAGGTTTTCAAATAACTAAAATTAAATCATGAGGATCCAAAAATGTGAATAAATATTGAATTTCAAAGGAAATTTAACATAAAAGCATTAAAAATTAATTGAAAGTAATTCCAAAATCATTCATAAATTTAGAGAAGTTGTTCATGTTTTCATTGAAGATATGAGGTTGGTTTATATTCATGATCTATAAAAGTCATGAAAGTGGATCATTCCCAATGCATGCGCATGATAATAATGCCCTTATATGACCACAACTATAAATGTCTGTGGTATAATGATGGATGAAATCAATGGTAGAAAATCAAAATAATTTGTGTGAAATAGTTTTAATCCTAGGATTCATAGTTCTCAAAAGGATCTAGGGAAACTTAGGTGGTCTTGTTAATTACATAAGAACTTGAGAAATCTATTACTGAGATAAACAGGTATAAGTAAGCAATAACATGTGAGCAAACAAATCCAACACTGGTTGTGTGAGAGCTAAGAAAGAGGGGAAATGATATGGCTAGAATTAAAAGCTATAAAATTTTTATTAAATGATATAAAAATTATTATAAAATAGGTTTATAGAATACAAATTAAGGCTTTTACAGCCTAAGAATATATAAAATATCATTTAAGATCTAGTGTAGGAGGTAGCATGTATTCTACACTTGAATCTACAGTTATCTAACCTAATTGATCTACTCCATAATAAATGTTTCTACAAGGTCTCTTTTCTCTCAAAAAATGTTGTAAAAGGCTATAAGATTTCTAGAAATGCTCTGCTAATTTTTCAAAACTAATCTTTCCCTTTTCTAGAAAATTCTCTTCTATGTGTGTTGAAAAGATCTACCAAAAGATACAAAAAAAGGTATTGAGTCTAGCTTAAATAGGACTCCAATTTGTTGTTGTTATGTCAGTTATATTTTCATGCACTTTCTAGATAGTTACGTAACATTTTTAAATTACTTTTATGGTTCAAAACTATAGCTTATGGGCCACTAGTTTTTTTAACTATTCGTACTACACTTGGCAACATTTTTTATATTTTGCCTCTAATGCAATGTGTTAATGAAATTCATAACTTGTTTGATAATGTAAGCTCTGAATTTCATTATACATGTTAAAAATGATCTATAATTTGGCTAAAAAAAAGGTCATATTATAACATTTTTGAAGAGAAATCAATGCATTTGTGTTTACTCTTAAATTTGATCAAATTATATTGCAAAACTTTGGTTACTAGTCTTTTTGGTTCATTAGTTCCTCTTTGTTGATATTTTAAAGATTGACTTGAAATGCATCAAAAAAGAATGCAAAACACCACTACAAATGTTTCATGAACCATTATTGATGAGACGCGATTCGCATGAGCCACAATATCATGTACGCAATATTTTTGCCACCGCGATATTGCATTCCATGCAATATCGTGTACGTGATATCACGTCGTCTCCTACGATATCACATACGCAATATCGCGGTCAACTACCAAGTCTATAAATAAGAGGTGGCTCTCCCTTGTTTCTCCATCCTAAGTTAGAAGTAGGAAAACTTTGGCAGTTTGATCACTCTACAGATGGAATATTTTCCATGTGCCCGCAGTAGGAGTCTTACAGTGAATGGATCTTTATTCGAGCAACATTGTACCTTAACACAAGTTGTGTACGACAATAAAGATGAAATTCCTGGATAAACCTTGTAGTGCATGGAATAGTATTTTATTTATTGCTTTCTCTATCACCCTTAAACTCCTAGAACGTGGTATGAGTACGACATGATTACAAGCATCTAGTCTAACTACTTGGTAACCCAGTGGCATATGCAAGATCTGCGCTTGGTAATCCTAGTGGTAGTCGTGCACCAAGATGTGTACGGTTAGTCAAGGAATCGATTGCTCATTGCACTTAGGCTAGATTAGATTCTCTCAACCCTTTCCTCCTAGTTAAGTGTGTTAATCAGACCACTTCAAGCATGTGCGTTACGCATGGTGATCCCAGCAACGATTAGCATTTGGTAGTTGCGATTGCATTGGTTTAGGGTATGTATGGTAAGTGGAAAAGGATGCTGATTCTAGGTTAATTTAGACTTAGTCATTAGTTAGAATTAGTACTTAGTTTCTCAACCCTTCACCTTGTTAGCATAGGAGACATAAAACTTAAAAAGATATAAAAATCATATACCTTGGACTTACTTAAACATACATTGTGACAACTACAAGTAAGTCTGGGAAGACAATGAATGATTAACCCCAAGTGTTCCATGGGGCATGCAGGCACTTAGTCTACGGAATTCGACCAGATCACGCATGCTACGCTTGTTTCGTATCATTGAGTGTAGGGGTACCTCGCCACTAATCATTGGCATCGTTGTCAGGGACTAAGTGTTTGTGCACTGAATAGAACATAAAGGATATCACTCACATCATTGGGAGCCTAAATGAACCTTCGGGTTAATTAAAGAAAAATTTATATAATGGTAAAATTAGCACACCGATAACAATGTCTTCTCCTTATAAGAGAAACTCACCACCTAAGGACCATACACAAGACAGTCGGCAACATAAAACACATAGCCGAAATCAGCCAAGTCCTAAACAATACAAGATAGTTTATACTCATCCCGATGAGTATATTCCAAACTTTACCTTTATCCTCCATCAAGACGAATAGTTGTGATGGAGAGATTTGCAAGGTAACATCGTGTTACCCCCAGATCGATCAGTCTCTAACATGCTTTCCATGCTTTGGCATAGATTGGCATCACAAAATTGTATGTAGAATATGTTGTGGAAGACATTGATTCAAGGGATTACTATCCCATAGAAGCAAAACGTATGAGAGACTCAAGGAAGGAGAGCCAACATACACTGTTGAAGGGCAAAGAGGTCCCACACATCCTTAGTGAAACTAGAGATGGTGAACCATTTATAACTAGTTCGCTATCAAGAGATGTTCCCCCTCTTAACAAAAGTGAGGCGGTAGGGTATCAAAACCTATGATCAATGATACATATCCCTAGTTCTAATTCCCATGAACACCAACTATTCACAGAGGCAACAACAACTTATGCTAAGGATAGGCACTTAGATCATCACTATGATCATCGGGGCCATGGAATCTGAAGAGAAGGCGAGGTACCCCTACACTCAACCATACAAAACGAGTGTAGCACGCACGATCCGATCGAACTCCATAGACTAAGTGCCTACATGCGCCATGGAACACTTGGAGTTAATCATTTGTTGTCTTCCCAGACTTACTTGTAGTTGTCATGGTGTATGGTTAAGTAAGTCTGAGGTATATGATTTTTAAATTTTTTATGTTTTATGTCTCCTATGCTAACAAGGTGAAGGGTTGAGAAACTAAGTACTAATTCTAACTAATGACTAAGTCTGAATTAACCTAGCATCAGCATCTGTTCCCACTTACCGTACACACCCTGAACTAATGCAACCATGGCTACCAAACGCTAATCGTTGCTAGGATCACCACGTGTAACACATGTGCTCGAAGTGGTCATACTAAGGTACCTAACTAGGAGGAAAAAGTTGAGAGAATCTAATCTAGCCTAAGTGTAATAAGCAGCCAATTCCTTGACTAACCGTACACATCTTGGTACATGACTACCACTAGGATTACCAAGCGCAGATCTTGAATAAGCCACTAGGTTACCAAGTAGTTAGACTAGAGGCTCGTAATCAAGTCGCACTCATACCACATTCTAGGAGTTTAAGGGTGAGAGAGAAAGTAATAAATAAAATCCTATTCCATGCATTGTAAGTTTTATCCAAGAAGTTCATCTTTATTTTCGTACACAACTTGTGTTGAGGTACAATGTTGCTCAAATAAAGATCCATTCATTTTAGGACTCCTACTGCAGGCACATGGAAAATATTCTATCTCTGGAGTGATCAAACTACCAGAGTTTCCCTACTTCTAACTCAAGATGGAGAAACAAGGAAGAGCCACCTCTTATTTATAGACTTTGAGATGGACCGTGATATCGCGTATGCGATATCGCAAGGGACAACGTGATATCACAGCTCATGCGAATCATGTCTCATCATACCCCCATGACTAAATAAAAACTTGTCCTCGAGTTCCTTACAAAATATTGGGAAGGTATGGGATTATTGAGTGGAATGGAACTAATGGGATGACATGTGAAAGGATCATCATTACAAGACTTGACAAAACTAGTGTTCATGAAAACAAGGATGAACACCTTATTACAATGACATCAGGCCTTAGTTGGCAGTTGAGAAAGAGAGAGAGAGAAATAAGTGTTGCTGCTACCAATGCTAAGATTGTACCTTCCATTGTCCATTGGCAAGCACACCATTGATCTTGCTCCTTGCATAGCTACTATAGCGTTTCTCCATTCCATGTGTTCCCTCTAGATCCGATCTATTATTACATGATTGCCATTTGCACATACAACACAATCTTATATTAGCAAGGGTAAATGATTCATCATGTAATTGATACCTTGCTTTGGTGTAAGTTCATTGGCTAGGTTGTGATATGGCTGATATGGATTGGGAGATATAGTAATGATGACTACCGAAGGTGTAGGGGTTAGGAAGAAAATCAAAAAATTTGGGGCTAGGAGAAAATTGAAAAGATCAGGCCCCGTACCCCCATGACTAATCGCAAACCTCCGGTAGTGTTAGAATGGAGAAATGAAAGGAGTAAGAAAGATAGATAAAAAGGGACAACTATAGCATTGATGAAATGGATGTCAAGATGGAAATGAATAAAATAAAATTAATTGCAAAATGTTAAGGGAAATAATTTAATTAATGCTCCAAATAGGAATGTCAGTGGGTCCTCCCCAAAGCAAGCTCATGCCCTTTAATGCACTGACAAACCCACATTCAAAGAGTTCGTAGGCTTTGGGAATGTCAATTGGAGAAAGAGTTAAAGTCTTAACCACAAGAAGTTACCAAAAAGAAAACAATGCATCTACTAAAATATATACTAATGATACAACCGGCAATGAGGTGAACAATGGAGAGAAGGGTGGAGAGAAGAGGATGGAATGGAATCCCAAGAACAAGGTGGTGTACAACCCCTTATGTGTTTCATGATTAATGTG